>ML801453.1:377200-400289 GCA_009831015.1 Picea engelmannii | reverse complement strand
CAACACAATTCTAGCCTGAACAACAATAAGAAAGGGGATAGACACCTGCAAAGCTTTGACAACACCATCAATTATCTCAGGTTCAATAAGTGGCTCATCACCCTGAATATTCACAACAATGTCATATTTCTTCTTTAGCTTTCTCAATGCCTCATTGCATCTTTCAGTACCTGCCAATGGAAATCCCAACTAGCTGTAATTTGAAATTAAATCAAAACTGATGATACTCAACAAAGATGCTATGCATAGTGCATCAAACAAGTAGTGAAATCTCAAAAGCATCTACCATTTCTGCAAGATTCAGGTGTCATGACCACATCTGCTCCAAAGCCAAGGCAGCATTCAGCAATCTTTTCATCATCTGTTGCAATAACTGATACACAGAAAAAATATAAATAAGGATTCCAGTCAACTTGATAGAAAGAGAAACCGTTTGTTACACAAACTCTGAAAAGTTAGAAGGCGACCAGAATGGTTTAAGTCAGGGGCGTCATCAGCCATTTTCTCTAATATATGTATCTTTAATGAACTTAGAACTAATAGTGTATGAACTCCTGAATTGGCAAAATGTCATTTTAATGCATTATTTGGATGCTAGGTATCAAATAAAGTTTGTATCAATCAGTTATTAAACGTAATTATCTAAGAACTTATATGAAGATTCTATGAAAAGACATTTAAGGTCAGGTTGAAGGTTGACTTGGTTAAGACCCAAGAAACCAGTCTATAATATTCCAATAAGATATTTCAAAAGGACCATGTTAGGTATAAAGATCCAACCAGCCTCTTATTTGAAATTATATTTTTTAAACTGTAAGTCTTTCCCATTTTTAGGAGAAGTTGCTCTAAGGACAATTCTTGAATAGGGTATTATATCTCACTTAGAACACTGATAATTTATTCTTGCTTCTATCACTTGGAAATGCATGCATATTGTATTAAGGATCTATGCTATGGGGGAGCACCCCCGCTCCCGAAGTGTGCTCCCAAAGGGAGTGTTCAGGGAATGCACTCCCAAGGGTGCTCCCTGAACACTCCCTTCTGGGAGAGTTTTTCGAGAGCGGGCTCCCTTGGGAAAAAAAACGCTCCCTGCCTCAAAATGGCTCTGGAAGGTTTTAAACCCAAATTTTTTAAACTAGTACCTGTCACCTGCCATTAAAATGACCCTACAAGCTTGAAAGCAGAACTTTTGGGTGATCATGATGGTGATCATATTCCTTAAGAAGACATGCCACCCCCATCCACTAGCAGCGTTCCAAATGCATCAATTTTTCCTTTATCTTCACAACGTCCATTGTCACGTGGGGGCCATTCAGTTGTTGGTTGTGTTCCACGAACACTTCCACCTACTCCTACTCCTCTTCTTCAAACTCAAAGAGCACGGGAAAATAAACTAGAAGTTTCTCGTGGCAAGAGGAAAACTTAGAGCATAGTACTTAGTACTTGTTAATATATACTAGATCTCTTTTTCTTTTTCCTGTTTAGAAGTAGTCTCTAGAACTTAGTACTTTGTCTTGACTCTTTACTATGGTTTATTCTGTAAACAATGTAGTTATGAACATTATATGACAATTTACCTTTGAAGTTTGAAATTTGAACTATTGACTAAATTTAACAACTCTTTGGTAATGAACATGACACTCTAGAGTCTATTTCATTTTGTGGTTGATGTTGTTTGTTACAATCTATTGATGACAAATTTTTATGATTGATGTTATATGTGTACTAAATGGTTGATGCTTTAATGATCATCACTAATCCAATAGTTAAATGATTTTATATCTATGTTTTCATGTTTTTTGCAATTGATTCGACATTTTGCATGTTTTTTTTACATATATGCATCAAAATATATTAAAATATGTATTATATAAAAAATGCTCCCGAAACGCTCATGTTCCCGGAGATTTTTGAAAATTGCGCTTCCCACTCCCAACAGCCTTGTTAAACATTGTTTCTGAAGTGGATTCCTCATTATTGTGATCTTGAATGCACTTAGAACTAGCAATGTATGAACTCCTAAATTGGCAAAATGTCATTTTTAATGCATTATTTGGATGCTAGATGTCAAACAAAGTTTGTATCAATCAGTTATTAAACGTAATTATCTAAGAACTTATATGAAGCTTCTATGAAAAGCCATTTATGGTCAGGTTGAAGGTTGACTCCGTTAAGACCCAAGAAACCAGTCTATAATATTCCAATAAGATATTTCAAAAGGACCATGATAGGTATAAAGATCCAACCAGTCTCTTATTTGCAATTATATTTGCTATTTTGAATGAGACAAACACCATGTAGAATAGCTGTAAAAGTTGAGTGCTATATTAATCCTTATATAGAATAACGAATCCCTTGAGATTAAACGATGATCATGCTGTGAATTCACATGAATCTGGAACAACAACGAAGATGTCAGGCATCCAATACCCAAGACTTCACGTCACACCTTCTCTTAACTTTAATTACAATAAACTCTTCACTAATAAACTACAGCTTCAAGCAAAACTTACAATTATCCCATAGATTCACAGGCTGTCAGAAGGATACTGCAAGGCCTTCTAATAGCAAACAAGCCATTAGCTCTTCCCGTAAAAGGGTGAGAAAATTGATAGATAGCTGCTAGATTGATCATTATAGATTACTCATGATGATGAGGTGTGTGTGTATGTGTGTGTGATGTCACTTTGTATTGGTTATTCAGTTTTGAGGTCCTTGACTGGACAACTATCAGATTCAATATCAACTTTGATGTATCATTTGACATCTGTTACATCTTATATATCAGTGTTTTTTTCATATTTATATGCCAATGTGATTATTTGATGTTGTTGTTGGAGTTTTGTTTTTTGAAAAATACATCTTATATTTATAGAAAAAAAATTGCAAACATCAAAACAAAAGGTGTAAGGGTATGTACAATGGATCTTATAACCTCTTCCATAAAACAACTAATGCTTAGATAAAATACGAAAATGTTATGGAGTCTAAAGCTTAAGCATATTTATTCAACAAGGCACGCTTAGCCAATAGCTTATGACGTACCACATCACACCATATGGCACAAAACACAGACAAAGAGCTAAGTTCATGCTCAAAAACAAACTTATACCCAATCTTCCAGAGGGAAAATAGGGCAAAAGCTATCAATCACTACCAAATTCCGATGAAGGAGAAGTGAACCAAATAGCTGCAATCACCAAACAAAGAGTCAAGCCAACAAATCCTACCCTGAAAGAGAACTAGCTAGTGGTCTTGAATGTATTTCCAACAACTCTTAGCGACCTGGCACTTTCAAAAAATGTGCTTCACTGTCTCCAAACAATGGAAAACAAGGCAAAGACCAGGCACCCACCTAGCCTCCAAAGTTCAAACCACTAACACCCATCTCGTATTGCAAACCGAAGTTAATAGAGGTCATTGATGCAACAATGAATAAAGCCATCGTGAGTCATAATGTTGCAAGGGCCAACAAAAACTCCACCCCAATCCCTCCAAAATGGCCTCAACGTCTCAATGTTCATTTTGAACATGTCTGATTGGGGGATGAGCCCTATCAACTCCATAATTGACGATCTGTCAAGGGGGAGTGGACCATACTCATGTGCCATAGGACACCAATCCTTCTAGGAACAAGCAACTATATACTACAAATCTCCCCAAAATGAGATGCTCTTCCTTCTCAAACAACGAGCCTAAAAGCAAGGCAACTCTATGATACAAGTACCCTATGAACTCCAACTCCAAATGGAATACCTCACCAAATACCAACCTGCCCTGTTTCCCTCCAAATTCCATCGAACCAAGCTCTAATAGGGCTCAGTTTTGACAATTGGAGCAAATTCTACAATCATACTTGTGGTCAAAGTATGGAGAAGAGAAAGGCCTTCCTCTAGTCCCATGGGATTTGTGTGCTATGCCAAAGGATTGGGGGGGTTTGATTGGTGTTGCCACTCAAGGCAACATTCTTGCTGCAAAGTGGGTGGTGAGGTGCATAGAGGGTGTTGCTCCTTGGTAGGTTTTGCTTCGGCATAGGATGATGAGAGCACAACATATCGACAAGGTGTAAGGGGCTTTTGATTTGTGTTACATCATCTCTTCCCACCACCCGTTTTAGGCGTCTATGATAAACATGATATATAAATAAATATGAATGATAATAATAAATAATCATAATATAAAGACATAGCTTAATTAAGGGACATAACCTGACTAAACGACTTGACCATTCAACCAACGTGACTAATCAATGTGTATATATACCCTTGCGGAGGTCATTATATATCATATAATTCATCATATCTTTTTCATTATTTTATATTACTTGTCCGATATGGATTTTTATTTACTATCCTTCTTATGTTGGATATTTCTTCAAGGCAGCCTAAAATCTTAGGGAGTGTACCAGTAAATCGTTTGGGAACTACAGGGAAATTTTAGAGCATTCAAAAATTAGGATCAAGGATTAATGAAGAAAATTTTATGGAAATATTTCACATTGGTTAATAACTATGTTGCATCCCCCTTCCCAAAAAAAAAAACGTACCCATCATTCAGGTGTTTTGGGGACTTGGGAAACCCTAAGAAATGTCCCCAAACTATTGGGAACTTCATCGTGGACTCGAGGACTTGCTAGTTGTCACCAAGACGTTCAGGGCAGATTTCAAGGACGTTCTGAACAGATTTCAAGGATGTTCTAGGTAGATTCTAGCAAAGAAAGCCTCCATGTCTAAAAACCAGGAAATGTAACATTTAAAAGGCTTATCCTTGTGGTTATTTCTCTTGTTCTTCTCATTTTGGGGGTCATCTCAGCTTTTACATATTGTACATGGGTTTCCAAGAGGCATTCAAGTCTAGTTCTTCCACCATCCCAACCTCAAGCATTGTGAAAACAATCAGATAGTATTAACTCGGATCGGATACTACATATTTGAATAAATTTCTATTCGATCACCTTCTTAACCTAAAATATGAATCTAATGTCTTTACATAACCGAAGTGTTTTGTAGTGGCTTTCAACACAACTGTAAAAATACACAGAACCTATTGAGAAGGGAATGCCTTTTAAGTTTTAACATAATCATCATTAACAATAAATATGAGGAAGAAAAATTGTTCTATTAACAATAAATATGCAAAAGAAAAGTTGCTCTAGAGACAAGTCTTTGTCTCATAGGCCCTTCATGGACCTTGTTGCAAATTGAAAATAATTACACTTAAGTTTTCTAAAGCTAAATTGCATTTTGCTCGTGTCTAGGGGCCAAATGGAATGTTGTTCGGCCCTTTTTTAAATTGCCCTAGTTTTTTCAGAATTGACAAGTGTGCATAATACTATATAGTATAGCATGTTACGCTTACAAGCAAGCAATTGGTGAATTCTAAATTTTTAATATTTTTTAATCATAATTATTATTATTTTATTTTTTTTCCTCGGAAAAAAGCGTAATTTTATTCATCCGTAGAGAACCAAATTACATTCTGCAGGTGCATTAAGCACATCTCCTCCAAGAAGAGGATAAAAACCCTGAAAGGGCCAATAACTAGGCTAAATAGCCACATAGAAGAATACAACAAAGGTCTCGCAGACGCACACATGAGCTGAAGCAGAAATCAAAAAATTGAGCCCCCATCACGAGAGAAAAAAGCCAACAACGCAAACCCGAAGAAAACTCTGAAGACCGAACGGACCAGGTCAGAGCAATATATAAATCTCAAACCAACAGCACCAGACAAAGGCACCAGCAACCAACAAGACAGTCGAGAAGGAGTGGACAAATAGTTACACGCCCAATAAGAGGACCTCAAAGTGTTGACCTACAGCCAATCAGCACCGCACGCCCAACCTAAAGACCTCGAAGCTTTGAACCCACCACCAATCAGACGAGGCACCAGAAACCCGAACAAAAGGACTCTTAGCTGAGTATACATCAAAGCCTGAACATGCCAGCGTGAAACAGAGAAAATAAATGTAAAATGATGAAGGCGCACCCCCAAATACCCTTGTCGAGAGCAGGCAATTATGCATCCCTCCAAATATAATCCTAAGGCGGGACGGACCAGGTCTGAGCGGCATATAACCCTCTCAGGAAAGAGGGGGACCAAAGACTCTGTACCCTGACAGCATAAAGTTTTAACTCGACTTGCAAACTATGAAATCAGGAACGTGAGACCAATAGCATGCATCAAACCCTGACAACGGCCATGTGACTTGAAGGAGGAACCAATGGAGACATCTCATAATCCTGCAAGAGAGAGAGAAGGAGAAAGCCCCACCATGGAAGCGTCGGCGGCCCAAAATGAAAAAAATGCAGAGATAAGATCTCAAGTAGAGAAGTTGAAATCATCTGTTGTAACACTCCAGATAATAGTGCTGACATATTTCTCGAAGGTCTTTGTACAGGAAACTTGAGACGTTTAGAAGTTTATAAGTATGAAAGAAAACAAAATGGGGGTTAAGATGTAATGATTATTTTGTATATTTTTTCAAGTGGCAAAAGTTGCCATGTGGGATGATGTGTCATCAGTCTTAATGAGTCAGTACAACGGCATAGTAATGATGTCAGGATGATGTCAATAATGATGTTATTAAATACTAGAACTTCCGTAAGAGGGCATTACCTGTAAAAACGTAACTTGTGTCTTGGGGTAACCGCTTATCTGTAATTGTATAAATAGAGGTTATGTCTATTATGTAAGGTGTCTTGCTTACTTTGGAGCTAGTGTCATAACTGTATGTACAGCAAGAACAAGCAGGTATGCTGCTGTTATCTATTGAAGTAGATTCTGTTTTTGAAATTCAAAGACAGATTTTTGGAATTTGAATCACTTTTCTATAGATTGAGATCATCACAGAAAAACATCAGATGGAACACTCAGACCACATGAATTTGTGCTTGTACTTGTTTAGATGAATTTCCTAAGAACTGTATTTAGCCTTTTAGGCTGTTAAAGGAATTTCCTATGACAAGTCTTTGAACTGTATTTCCTAGGAATTGTGTCTAGACTCTAGACTATGTATCAAATAAATTCTAAATATATATATGTTAATTAGTCCATGTATATTAAGCATGTTAAGCAAACATAAATCACGTTCAAAACAGATATCATGACAAAATGTTACAAGTCAATTATATGCAACTTACCAACTTTATCCAAGGTGGTGGCTAACATTGCTCTCTCCCAAGTTCTCTGCATTGCAATTCAAAACATAGTAATCCAGAAGTAATCAGAAGCAATTATTGTCATTCGATTTCTAAAACTGCTTTGAAACCCAACCATTATATTGCAGAATAAGCAACTTGTCCTAAACTTTTAACTAATACTAAAGGTACCAAATAAAACTATGTTGTTCGGCCCTTGTTGCAAAAGTTTCTGCAAATCCAAATGTCTCTTTCATTTGATAGATGGGGAGAACAAGTTCCTTTTGTCAGATAAAACTTAAGGCAAAAGTTAAAAGTATGTATACAAAAAGTACAAAAAGAAAGAGACACTGTGATAAAAAACCTTTAGTAACACCAATTTGTAAGAAAAATGACAAACAAATTATTGAACACTTCTCTTGGTTAAATATCGTAGGAAATCTTATAATACAAAATACACATGGAAGGAATTCTTCTATGAATCCTCATCTATCAAACAGGAATTATGGAAGAAGAGGTTTTATTAGTATGTAGAACCTTCCATTGTCAAAACAACTATGGAGAAACTAACTATACTCCCCACATTTGGGTTGCTTTGCTGGACCAGCAGCTTGAGATTCTTGGTTTTCAATAAAGAAAACTTCGAAAGTTTCTCAAGGCAGGATTAAATTTCCAAGATGAAGGAACTTAATTCCAAAACTTGAAAATTTTATTAAAATGAGAATTCAACTCCAAATGAAGTTCCTAAAGTATAGTAAGAGCAAAGTAGAGGCACAATAAAGGACAGCTGACAATTTTTCTAGAGGAGGACTAGTAACCACTCAAAGAAGGTAAGTTAAGCTGAACTTTGATGGAGCAGCAAAGGGCAATCCCCAAAAGCCAGAGGAATTAGAGGAGTTCTGGGGGACAGCAATGGCTTCATTATAGCTATCTTCATGGAGAACATTGTTAAAGATTTGAATAATCAAGCAGAGTTGAAGGTCTTAGTTGGAGCGACAATATCCTGTTTCAAATTGGGAAGAAGGAATATCAAGATATCGCTCTGTGTTATTGCTTTCTTTCGGAATCGAAGGTGCATGGCAGATTTTCAAGGAGACAATTCCCACTTACAGCTAAGATATTTGAGAGCAATCAAAAATGAGCTGGCAAGTCATGTCAAAGCTAAAGTTTATGTGTTTTGGAAGGATGTAGACTCCTTGCCCCTTGAGGCATAGGCTCATATATTGGCCTTACTAGATTTTATAGAGAGAGGATCTTCCTATAACTATTATGTTTAAAGTAATACAATTTTCATTCTTCAGAAAAAATTTGTATCAATTTGATGCAAAGAACATCCTCAACCTCGGAATGGAAGCTAAAATTTCAGCTCAATTGGACAAAATAAGTCTCCTCGGAGTCAATGAATATAGATTATTAGCACATAAGGAGATCAACAAAAAAGGTTTCAGAATGGCTTGCTGACCAGGCTCTTGTTGGAAGGACTCGAACTGGGTAGTTGTCTAAGTCTAGTGTCTAATGTATATTACCATGCTAATCATTCTCCTAGAGTCTTATGGAAATGTGCTAATTCCCCCTTAGAATCTTTTTAATGTTTTCAGCAAATGAAAAATTTCCCGCAAAACAGGATATTTTAATTATAATTTATGTATAAGTTCAATAAGTGATACTAGGAGGCATCATATGCCTTGGGGGTACTCATTTTCTTGCTTAGAGTACCCACTTTACCTATGTACCCCCTTAGTTGAGTGAAAATAGTGATTTTTAATCACTAAAAGTCAATTTCTCTCACAAAAGGGAAATAAAAGACATAATAAAAGAAAAATTCAGCTTTCCCATTTTTAAGGAAACATGTTTGGAACATGTTTTCAGTTAACTCTTCCTCTCTGTTCACTAACTATTAGTGGCAATTGAAGCAAGTTATGGGAGGAGTTATGGGAGAGATGTGTCAAGTGGTGGAGATCCGAATGAAGGGTGCACACCTCTTGAGGAGATGTGGCGCATTGTGAAGGAGGGACGTCAATCCCAAGGGAGGTCGCCACCTCCTCTCCTCTCTTGTTTGACTTGTGGCGAGTTAACTCACCTTTGCTTGAGAGGTGGCTGCCATCCTATCATCCATTTGTCATTTCCTTCTTGGGATGTGTGCCCTCCCTCCTTGAGAAGTGTGCCCCACCCCCTACATAAGCAAGCCATCTCTCCATTGTTTGGTTAGTTGGAGCTTGGGGAAAGAATGCTTGTATTGTATTGTCATTGTTGTAACTCTTTTAAGATTTGAATAAAAGGACTTTGGAGGTCAATGGTGGATGGTGCTATTTATGTGGGTGCAATTTGTTCATGTATGATCATTTGAGGTATATGTAGATTAGTTGCTTTCCATTCTAATTTCTTAAAGTGGCCCTTGGATGTAAGATCTCTTAAACTAGGTTTTTTATTTAATTTTGCTATCCTTTACATTTGCAATTGTAGATTTACATATTTTATTTATGCTAATATATTTGTATGGAATTTCCATAATTAACAAAATTGGTTGGCAAGATTTGTCTTAGTCTCACAGGTTCTCAAGCTTGGGGAGGTGAAGCATTTGAGTGCAATACTTCACACATTTTCAAGCCCCTTTTTGGAGCAAAAGTCCCTCAACCTTCCCTCAAAGGACTCCATAGCCCAAGGATTCATCTTGAGTAAGATATTTTCTCCTTCTCTTTCTCAAAAGCTTAAAATATTCTTCTCCTTGGTTACTTTTATGCATGCAAGATTCAAGCTTGTCATTTTCAAGTTAAATTCAAAAGCAAATCATCATTGCATGCTAAATACAACTGAGATCTAGATTTCATTTATAAAAGGTTTCATTTTCAATAGATCTAGCTTGCTTAATCCATTCTTTTAGCTAAATTTTAAAGCAAAATTTCAAGGCTAGAAGATAGATAAGATTTTTGAGCTTTAGATTTCATATTTGGAAAGTCTTAGTGCCAATTGTTTGTTGTCCTAAAAAAGCAACAAAAGACACTAAGGAAGCTAGCCTTTAGCTTGCTTTCCTTGGTAATATTTGCTAATTTTGCATAGTTTTAACTTAGTAAATTTTGGGCTTTTACTAACATTGTTTGAAGACACTTTCAAAGTGTTTTTGGGCATCTTCTACCATTTTTAGCTTGCTGTTTTTGCAGGATTGCAAACACATAAGAGGAGACTCTGCCCGTTTTTTAAGGATTTCGACCATCTGAGACCCCCAGAACACCTCCCCTCTCATCATAATAAAATTTTCTAAAACTTGTAAGCTTGTTGGTCCTAATTCTATAAAGGATCACAAGCATTCCCTAAAAGAAGTTGTAACCATTAATAACATCATTGGGCTACTCAGCGCCCGGGTTCATTCCCCCCTGGGGGGATCAGTGTCTTTGTTGTGATAGGCACTTTTCCTTATGTTTTTGCTCTCATTTACTAGCATAAGGATAAAATAAACGCACACACTGCAAACATTTCAATTTCTAGATTAAATTAGATTAGTTTCCTTTTCAGTCGTTTCATTTTTGCAAAGAGTAATAAACCATCCCCTCAACAGCCCTACTATACTCTGACCCCTTGCGAGCCTAGCTTGATCTGGGGGACCGATCATAATGGGAACTGGTCAGTGTGGATATAGTCTAATAGCAAAATCCAATAGTTATTATTGTTCATTTGGACAATACATTGAACTTGTGTGTGAAGTCAGGGGGATATTCGTTAATGAGATGCATTCTCTACTTGTGGGACCTTCGGCATTGTTCTTTGTACCCGAATTGAGGAATAATATCTAAAGAGCCAAACTTTTAGCTTAGATTTCCTTTCTTGTAATCACATGCACGTGTTGGCACAAATAAATTCACTAACTTAAGCAATTCACCTTAATAATATAACTGTCAAGAACACTCCAATACATATTTCATTCCAGCAGCATTTATCTCATTATTTGGCACTGGTCTATTTTACTTTCAATCCTTACTTTGAGAGCATTTTACTTCAAGCACTTGCAATTTAAATATTTCCATTTATCTTGAAGTAACTCATGGTTAAATGTATTTCGTTTACTTATGTTATCAATGAATGTATCTTTTTATGGTGAATGGATTATATATGTTGCTAGACTAGATTGTTATCTTGCTCTTGCTTTGAATAAACTCCTACATTTCTTTTTTGTACTTAGGTTACTTAGCCTTAGTTATTTTTGAGGGACTACCACCCTTGGCTTTGTTAGGAATTGTCCTAGACGAAGGAGTCGAGTGTTGAGTGACGGTATCTCGACTCGAGACTTGCCCCCAAGGACACACCCAGTGGATTGAAGATTTCTTCCACGTGAGCCGAGGTGTGTATTAGGTAGAAACACTTTGAAGGAAAAGTGCCAGAAAGATATTGATGGCATTCCATCAACCATCATAGAAAAGGCCCAAGATTGGAAGGGATAATAATTAACGTAACATGACCATAAGGTCCACAAAGTAGTTGGTGTAAACTCATTAATTAATGAAATATGGCCACTTTACATGAATTAATGTGTTTGCACTAACTACTTAATAGGCCTTATGGCCACATTACATTAATTATTCCCTAGGTACATTACAGGTCTGAACAGATTAAGAGGATGCAGGAGAAGAACATCAAGGAGAAGAGGGAGGACAAACCCAAAGGATTCAAGAGCCTAAAGAAACATTTATCTGGTTTCTATGGAATACAAAATAAATCCATCAAGCAGTCGCTTGTTTGGAAGAACGTCTAACTCGGATAGGGTTAGACAAAATCAGAATCGAACAAGAACTCAGAAAATGCCTGGATACTATAAATGGGAAAATACAAAGGCTAAAGTTGAACATTTTAAGGCAGAAGCAGATGACAAAAGGAACACTGCTATCTTAAGCATGCCATGGCTCATCAGGCCCGGATGCAGTTATGTCTGGAGTCTGGACTACTTGGAAAGTAATAAGTACCTATTAAGGTGCAGACCTTGAGAATTTCAAGTGAATGAACGGCAGGCCATAGGACTTCTTCAAGCAACTGCTACAGCTGAATATGCCACCAACCTTCAAATCAGACTATAATACCAATAATTCGGACATTGAGGACAAAATTGTCCAAAGTAGGACTGATAAGTCCCTTTTTACTGCCTCAGTTATTTTTTTAGTAGTAAAATTTGGTCCTCAGGGCAGTCTCTAGAGAAAAATTAAACTTTAGTTACAATTTTTAAATTTTATATTAGCTTTGAACTTCTAGGTTCCTAGTTTCGTCAGTAAGAGAACTTTGCCTTCTGGTTATTGTACTTCTCTATTTACGTTAATATAATTATCTTCTTACCAGAAAAAAAGAGCAAATTAGAGTCAAAATATTGTTGAGATTCATAAGAGAGTGATATAAACCGTGTCCTGTTTCCAGGGTCACCGTGTCTCATGTCAGACACTCATATTCCTTGTCCTCGTGTCAAGTGACTTAGGTCCAACAAAAGCAATCGGAAACACCTGAAGAAGCATGGAATGGAATGAAACCCTATGTTCATGTTTCAAGAGAAAACAGAGGTTGAAGGGGTATATGACTAAAGATCAACTTGCAAAAATCTTCAGAAAAGTGATGAGCAAGAAAAAGTTTAAAATGTCAATGGAGACACTTGGTGTAAAAGAAAATAAAATGGTCATTAAGGGAGAATTATGAAATAATGTAAGGCCCATTTTAGTTGGGTTCCTATTTTGTTAAAAATAGTAGTAGGATCAAGACAAGATAGGATAGACATATTTTAGATAAGATTTTTCTATCCTAGAGGGACACTGTGCACCAAACCAACAGCCTGGTTGTTGAGTACCAAAATACTAGCATTACTTTGAAGGAAAAGTGCCAGAAAGATATTGATGGTGTTCCATCAACCATCATAGAAAAAGCTCAAGATTGGTAGGGATAATAATTAACGTAACATGGCCATAAGGTCCACAAAGCAGTTGGTGTAAACTCATTAATTAATGTAACATGGCCACATTACATGAATTAATGAGTTCACACTAACTACTTAATAGGCCTTATGGCCACATTACATTAATTATTCCCTAGGTACATTACAGGTCTGAACAGATTAAGAGGATGCCGGAGAAGAGCATCAAGGAGAAGAGGGAGGACAAACCCAAAGGATTAAAGAGCCTAAAGAAACATTTATCTGGTTTCTATGGAATACAAAATAAATCCATCAAGCAGTCGCTTGTTTGGAAGAACATCTAACTCGGATAGGGTTAGACAAAATCAGAATCAAACAAAGAACTCAGAAAATTCCTGGATACTATGAATGGGAAAATACAAAGGCTGAAGTTGAACATTTTAAGGCAGAAGCAGATGACAAAAGGAACACTGTTATCTTAAGCATGCCATCGCACATCAAGCCCGGATGCAGTTATGTCTGGAGTCTGGACTACTTAGAGAGTAATAAGTACCTATTAAGGTGCAGACCTTGAGAATTTCAAGTGAATGAACAGCAGGCCATAGGACTTCTTCAAGCAACTGCTACAGCCGAATATGCCACCAACCTTTAAATCAGACTATAATACAAATAATTCGGACATTGAGGACAAAAGTGGTCCAAAGTAGGACTGATAAGTCCCTTTTTACTGCCTCAGTTATTCTTTTAGTAGTAATATTTGGTCCTAAGGGCAGTATCTAGTAAAATTTAAACTTTGGTTACAATTTTATATTAGCTTTGAACTTCTAGGTTCCTAGTTTCGTTAGTAAGAGAACTTTGTCTTCTGGTTCTTGTACTTCTCTATTTACGTTAATATAATTATCTTCTTACCAGAAAAAAAGAGCAAATCAGAGTCGAGATATTGTTGAAATTCATAAGAGAGTGATAGAAACCGTTTCCTGTTTCCAGGGTCACCGTGTCTCGTGTCGAACACTCATATTCCTTGTTGGAGATTTGCAACTTCGAGCAGTCATTGCCCACAAAAAAAGTACAAGAAGACCCATCTACACCATTACAGAAGCCCCAGGAAGAAGTTGAAGACCCGAGAAGAAAAGTCGTCCCCACAAAAAAAATAATAATAAAACTGAAGACCCAGAAATAAGAAGTCGGCCCCAAACTGGCGCCCAGATCAGTATAAATATAGGACAGGCTCATTTCATTTTGACAAGGCAGACGTCTCCTTCTGCAATGCGCACAAGGCAATTGCAGCCTTCAGAGGGAGTCGGCCCTCAGGATCCAGTAGGAAGGAGCAGCCTCCCAGGACAGTTCATTGGAGATCAGAATTTAGAAGATGCAGAGGGAGCAAATGGATCCAGAGATTGTAAAGACTCAAAGGGAGTCAAGATTCAGAGGGAGCATGCAAACTCAGAGTGAGCATGATCTCAGAGAGAGTCGATTGGCTCAGAGAGAGAGTCGATTATTCAGAGGGAGTTCCCCCCCCCCCCAAGATCCAGGTGGGAGAGAGACATCTCCCAACATTAACAGACATGTGTCATGAGTTGAGAAGGCTAGACAGAAGCTTCAAAAGCAAGAGGCTTCTAGGAGATGTGATCTTGCTACAGTGACAGAGGAGACAGCCGGTCAGGAGGACTAGGTATGGATTTTGTCTCAGTCACAGATGGAACAGCCAATGAGGCAGACTAGATAGCAGGACTTACTCTAGTGACGGAGGGAGTTGGCCTCAGAGTTCAAGATGGAGGATCCTGGCCAGATGTATTATTGGGATTAGAGGTGTGACGAGATCAGATGAGATCTTCCTCATTCAAGGGACACTGATGAGATTTGATATGATGGACTACAAGTCCATGACTACACCTATGATGGCAAATATGAAGAAGTTGAATGATTCTACTTCATATTCAGATTTGGTGGATCCCACAATGTATAGGCAGTAGATTGGATCCTTGATGTACCTGGTTAATGCCAAGCCAGATATTTGCTTTGCAGTGAGCACCCTGAGCCAGTATTTGGTTGAAGCCAAGGTAGTTCCAATGGGTGGCAGCGAAGCATGGTACAGTTGGATATGGTTTGTCTTGGGTGATGAAGTAAGGCTGCAAAGATATATAGATTCCGATTGAGCAGGTACTGCAGTAGACAGATTGAGCACCTCAAGGTGTTGCTTCAGCTTGGAATCAGTTACGATTTCTGGGATAAGTTGGAAGCGGGCTTCTGTAGCACTCAGTACAGCAGAGATGGAGTATGTCACAGCCAGTGTCGCAAGTCGTGAAGTGGTGCAACTTCGGAAGCTTCTTGCAGGACTTCATCCGAGACATGGTATAGAAGGGAGCAGTGAAGCTCTAGTACTTATCCACAAATGAGCAGATTGCAAATATCCTCCCAGAGTGGCCATGCTGATTTGGCTGAGGAGGATGATACACAAGATTAGCCATGTTGATTTGGCTAGTGATGAGCGTTGATGTTTCAACATCGGGCAGACATTCTCCCAAATTGGTCATACACGGGGCTATGCTAGTGCTGATATGACCAAGGGAGAATGATTCATTCACTCAAGGGGCTCTGCTAGTGGTGAATGGCCCAAATATGTTGATATTCTCTAGGCTATAGCATCAGGCAAATGTTCTCCCAGATTGGTCATGCACGGGACTATGCTAGTGTTGACATGACAAAGGGAGAATGACTCATTCACTCACGGGGCTTTGCTAGTGGTGAATGGCCCAAGTATGTTGATAGCATCTGGCAGACGTTCTCCCATATTGGTCATGCACGGGGCTATGCTAGTGCTGATATGACCAAGGGAGAATGATCCATTCACTCACGGGGCTCTGCTAGTGGTGAATGGCCCATAGAATCAGGCAAACATTATCCCAGATTGGTCATGCACGGGGCTATGCTAGTGCCGATATGACCAAGGGTAAATGATTCATTCATCCACGAGGCTTTGCTAGTGGTGAATGGCCCAGGTGTAGTCCTTCTCCTGTCAAGGAGTTGATGGACTCGAGATGCTACCACATGCATATTTCAGGACGGAATGCATGTGAGGAGATGGCACATCAACATGGCTCATGAAGACAACCTTTCTATGATAGAAGAAATCCAAGTATGGAGAATGCCTCCCTCATTGAAATCCAAGTATTAGAGATTTGCAACTTCAAGCAGTCATTATCAACAAGAAAGTACAAGAAGACCCATCTACACCATTATAGAAGCCCCAGGAAGAATTTGAAGACCCAGGAAGAGAAGCCATCCCCACAGGAAAAATAATAATAAAACTGAAGACCCAGAAATAAGAAGTCGGCCCCAGACTGGCGCCCAGATCAGTATAAATACAGGACTGGATTTTTTCATTTTGACAGGGCAGACAACTCCTTCTGTTGTGCGCACAAGGTAGTTGCAGCTGTAGTTTTTGGAAATTTCGCTATTTCTGGTTTACTGGTATCTTGGAGGGTGCGCCACACTTGGAGAAGCTCTTGCTTGGTTATTCTTGGTCATCTTATTGAGGCGCTAGGTCTTGGTGATGCTAGCCTTGAGGAGGATCTTCTCTGTATAGTATTTTTGGCTATTGATGGTAATGTACTAGTAATATCTTGGACTGAATTATTCTAGAGAAAGGTTGATGGGTTTTCTCCCAAGTTTGGGTTTCCCAGGATAAACTCTTGTGTTCTTGTGTTGTGTTCTTGTGTCTATTGTGCATGGTTAATATTTCTAGATCTTGTTATTTCCGCTGCATTGTTATAGTTGACATTTTCAATGTATAGTTATTCTATGATAATTGTTGTATGAAAATGAATCTTGTTATTAATCATAAGGCAATAACTATCAAGAGCTAAGAATTATAAAACATCAACATTCCTTGTCCTCGTGTCATGTGACATAGGTCCAACAAAAGCAATCGGAAACATCACACCTAAAGAAGCATGGAATGGAATGAAACCCTATGTTCATGTTTCAAGAGAAAAAAGAGGTTGAAGGGGTATACGACTAAAGATCAACTTGCAAAAATCTTCATAAAAGTGATAAGCAAGAAAAAGTTTAAAATGTCAATGGAGATGCTTGGTGTAAAAGAAAATAAAATGGTCATTAAGGGAGAATTATGAAATAATGTAAAATAGTAGTAGGATCAAGACAAGATAGGATAGACATATTTTAGATAAGATTTTTCTATCCTAGAGTGAGCCGTTTTTGGTTGTAGGATAATCTTTATCCTAAGTTATCCAATTTGAAACAAATTTTGTACCATAAATTTGTCTTACTATGCAACACAAAGTTAAGTGTGAAAATAATCTCTTGTCTTCTCATGTCCATGTGTGCCCTACAAAACAAGCAATGTGAAATCCCATTTTCTTTGATTCTTCTTACAATGTCGCAATGTTATCAGAACTGATCAAACTAAACCAAAACCGATCGAACCATACTAGAACTGGTCGATCTAGACAAGTTCACCTCTAGCAAGGTCCGAACTAGATAGCAGACCAATTCCAATCTAAATCGGCACTCGTCTAGCACTCATCAGACCCTTACCTAGCTATCATCTGACTAGCTCTTCAATCTAGTTTCCCAGCAATTCCAATATAATCCCGATCAATTCCAGTTCTAGTTCTGATTCTAATAACTATGCAATGTTGTTGGCCTCAACCTTATAAACACTACAAATTTGCCTCTTTTAAAGAAATTTAGCAGGCAAACAATGCCTTGCACATGGAATGCAAGCAACTGAACCAATTACCACCATCCCAAGATGGGCACCAACCATTGCAACTTATAAGCAAATCAGAATTTGGAAATATTCCTGAAGTCCTGCATTCCAATATGCTTTCTTTTTAGCATCATGTTGTACTTCTATAATAAGTTTATGTGATCATGCTATTAAAATTCAAATTCAAAATGAAACAACACATATTAAGGATATTTATTGTCAAAAAATATATAAATTCACAGTGATGCTAACAACCAAATAAACCCCTTGCAACTCATTGCTTATAGGGGATTACACTATTGGAAAGATACTCCAAGAATCACTCTACAATTCTTCAATGATATCTTTGTTGTGAAAATACTAATATGCAAATCATGTTGTGAAAAAGTTGCTACTATTGTTGGTTGTTTATACTTGGTTACTACTACGAATTGATGGCATTTATCCCAATGTTATCAAAACCGAACCAGTTTCCAAACTAGTCGACCCCAAAAACAGGACACAAAAATCGGTTGACCAAAAAATACATTAAATATTCAAATTTTGATTTAGAAAAATATATTAATGTACATCCATACAAATCAAAACATTAGACACAAATATGCAAAGTTTTTGGTTTAGATTAGATTAGGGTTTTAGATTTTAGTTGTTCTTTTCCAGTTTTTTGGTGAATTTAGTTGGCCCACAAGTGCCCAAATGGTGTTGTATGAAACTGATTGATTTTGTATGGAAACAGTTGGTTCTGTACAGAACTAGTCATTTCTAGTTTGAATGGTCAGTCCTGCCCAGAAACACCCTGAAACCAAGCAAACCAGCCGGTTCAACTGGTTTTGGTCTAGTTCTGATAACATTGGCTTATCCTCAATCATTGTCGCTGAATGTTAGCTTCTATCCTTGATTGTTGTTTCTAACAACTCCAAATCAATCATTGCTACTAGTTGCTAACTATCACTTCCTGACCAATTAAATCACCCGCATCAAGTCACCCCAATGCGCTTCCCCCCAAGGTGTGTTGGAGTATTAACCCTTCAATAATATTAGGATTCGTAAATGTTAATGTTTAGTAAAGTTGACTAAACATCACATTTAATGTTAAGTCACCAACGTAAAAACGTTAGTTTAAAGTCTTAGTAGTTAAAACTTAAAAGAGTTCAATAGACCAACTACCAAACACATGAATATAATGTATCATTGACTCTAATTGATAAAAGTTTATTACTAGCATATCTTGTATCTTGTCTATATGCATATTTCTAAAATTTCTACGTGCTTGCAAAGCATATATCAGTGTGAGCCTATCATGAGTTAAAAGTTCAATGAAGATTCTTGGAGTCAATATGTTGTGCTTTGAAGACGCAAACAATACTAGCACTTGGAAACTATGATTGGAGCCAAGCATTGAAAATTTTGTCTATACATTGAAAGTTGCACACAAAATATTAATGGATGGCAAGTATCGAAGGTCTTTCACAAGGTAATGGCATTCCTCCTGAGGACATCCTTGTTGATAATTATGTCTCTAAATACAAATTTATTTGTGAAAAGTATAAACAACACAGAATCCTAGGGTATTTTTTCAATTGTGTACCTACAAAAGGAGGTATTAGAGCCACAAGACATGCACTACCAGAGTAATTGTAGCCTGGTCAAATGCTTTTTCATTTTTCTTTTTTGAAAGAGTTTACATGTGCTACCATTGTTGCTCACAATCCTTGGGTCTACTAAAACACCCTTGTTGTCTTCTCCCAATGGTTCGAGGACTTTTCGTTTGAGCAAAGCACTCAACTCTGTTGTCCTATGTGGGTGGGATTCCCCAACCTTCCCATGTAGTTTTGGTTGTGTTGACCGCCTATTCAGCTAGGGGTCAACTCATGTGCCATGAAGATGCATCAACAGATGCAAATTTGTTGAAGACAGTTTGGTTCTACTTGGGTATCTGATACCCAAGCACAAAATTTTGTAAACGAAATTTCCGCACCCCTGCATGGGTTAATAATGTAATGAGTCTGCATGGATCATAGTTAGGTCAGGTGCCTTTGGATGTTTCCATTGGGGGAGTTCCTTTCACCGAGGGTTTTTTTTTCCTCAGGGTGTCAACCGGGCTCTCGGGCCTGGCTAACTTCCCTTGAGTTTTTCCCTCCTCACATGCAATAATTTCCTCCAAAGTGGTGAACGGCGTCCTAGTGGTCTCGTCCTTTGGTATCCTTTGTTTAGGAATGTTGTAAATGACCATGCTAGACAGTGTAGAAAGTTTCGCGGAATTTCGTCGAGTCTAGATAGGTTTTTTTTTAATTAATTAAATTTTTAATAATTTAATTAATTATTTATTTTTTGAGCTATTATTGTAAAAACTCGGTCTTGGGATTTTTGATAGGGGTATTTGTGCTCAAAAGAAATGGAATAGAACCCCCCGCACTCATAGACCAAGTTTCAGCTCAGTCGGACAAGTTTTACTCTGTCTTTGTCCACTTAGAGTCAGAGTCAGTTAAAACAGCAATTTTAATTGCTAAGGTGACATTATTAAAATGTCAAAAACATTGTAATTTTGAGTTATTGAGTTAGTGGTAAGGTGGCAATGAGCAAGTTAGACCCCCCTAACCTACCCAAACCCATCCTAACCACTTAAAACCTTAATCTACCCACTTAACTTATATTTTCACCCTTTTTACCCACTCCCTAAGGGGAAAAACGACCCCCTTTTACCCAAACCTTAGTTTTATTGCTTGAATCTTTGTGTGGGCCCCTCATATGTGAGGTGCGCCCTTCCTAGGCCTCCACCTCACTCTCCCCTTGGCCCCACACTCCATTACCTCTCACATGTGGCGCCCCTCTATCCTAGCTTGCGCCCCCCCTCTTCTACCTCATGCCCCCCTCTCCTCATTAGCCATTCATTTGAGCTTTCACTTGTTTTGTGGGCCCCTCTCATGAGAGGTGCGCCCCCCTTAGCCTCTCCTCTCACCTATTCATGGCCCACACCTTTCCAACTAAGCAATCCATGTCTAAAACACTAAGGAGGGCACCCCCTTCATTGAGATTCACTCTCTCTCTCAAAAACTAACACTTGGCATGCATCAAGATGCCTTCACTTTGCCTCTAGAGGTATAAGTAAGACCCCTCCTCACTCATTTTCACTACCATTCTTTGAGCTACTGTTACTCTACTGAAATTTCACCTCACCCTCTTGCTCTTGCCATCAAGCCACTCAACTCATTGCTCTTGAGAGTTTTGGAAGAAGTATTTCTCCAATACTCTCTTCTTTTGGATTAATAGAAAAGCTTTGGAGGATTCTTGAAGAGACTGAAGAGTATTCTTGTTTCTTCTTGCACATGAGGTGACTTGCATTGTTCTAGTTTGGTTGTGTTGTAGCAAATAGATCTTGAGTTCAAAGTATTTTGCTTGGGTAAACTAATTGAAGAGTATTTTTGTTAGTTTATGTTCATGTTGGATAGCTTAGGATTCGTAAGTATTTCGTTCTAAGTTTATTCAAGATAACTATCTATTTCCATGCTTCACCACTTTGCTTGAGTTTTGCAGGTCATTTCAAAAGGATTATTGGGATAGCATCGAAGAGGAGCCTACCCTTATTCCTTTCTCAGACTCCTAGCATTTTTATTTTCCATATTTATTTCTGCATACATCTCAGCTTTATTTCAGCATTCTAACACTCTTAGATAGGTCAATATATCATCTTTTACTTGCAGATTTTTAGGTGGAAATTTTCTGTGTAAGAGCAGAAAATTTCTTTAACATTTTGTTGTGTTTTTCAGCATTTCCAGCAAGCTTTTGCTTGCTGGTTTTTGCAGAAACTTACCAGCAACAAGGGGAAACTCTGCCCAATTTCGTCCACAAGCCTCAATCAAGACATATCTTCATTGGGTAACGATTCCCTAACGTTTTCTAGTGTATTTCTGTACATTTCATTGCTATTTCATTCATTTTTATTGTACATTTGTAAGCTAATAGCATTGCCGACACCTTGGGAGTGTGCTTGGCCCAGCCAACCCCCCAAAATCGTCTTGGCTTGTTTTGTTATTTCATTTCCAAGTCACATTTTTATATTTTTTATTTAAGTATTAATATTACCGAGATAGTTTCTGCCTGAGCAGTCGGCCAGGAGCCTGTCTAATCCTCGTCGAGGACATAAGACTAAATGCCCTGCTTTCCTGTGCAGTTATATCTCAGTAGTATTAATACAACTTGCCGACACCTTGGGGGAGTCATCCCCAAAATCGCCTTGGCTTAAAAGAAATTTATTCTTGATTCAGTTTTGTTTTTTATATTGCCGGCACCTTGGGGGAGTCATCCCCAAAATCGCCTTGGCTTAAGAGAAATTGATTTCTAACTTGTTTCTATTGTTCATATTGCCGGCACCTTGGGGGGGTCATCCCCAAAATCGCCTTGGCTTAAAGGAGAAATTAACTTGTGATGATCTACATGCTTAGTAGTTAGAATATCTTAGATAGTGATCATCTTTCTAAGTTTTATTTCCATTAAGCTTTTCAGTTTCACATGCTATTGCTATCATGGTGAATGGTTTAGTGACTTAGATGCTATCTTAAATGCTTTAGTTCATTTCGTCTCAAGTTATTTTGCCATTTAAGAATATTATACGCATGTGATACGTGTGGATTAGAGTTTTCTCATTATTCATTGCTAAGTTTCCTATTTCTCAAGCACTTTCCTTTTCGTAGGCTTAGCTAACGTATGCGGATGAATGGTTAATCTCTCACGTTTTGATTAGCACTTTAGCAGTACGTCCCACTTCTTTTCTTTTGGCATTCACGTGTTTATGTTATGGATAAATGATGTGTTGATGATGGATACCTTGTGATGCTCACGTCCTTCTTTCATGGTTTAAGCATTTACGTTTCGGTCTATCATTTCAGCCACGTCTTGCATATATGATCTCATGCTTATGCGTTTTATGTTGCACATGTTAAGTATTTATGCGCTCAGGTTATTTATCTTTATGATCTAAGGCATACACATCTACAGTTTTCATCTTGCAAGTGCCCACGTCTCTTCTTTTACTTTCAGTCTACATGTGAATGGTTCATGGGTAAATGGTTTAACATCTTGCAACGTTCCTTTCATGTGATGATATGTTGATGGTATAACATTGTGCTACATTTCCTTTACGTTATGCTATGTTATTGATGGTTTAATTGACACTTTGCAAGCACTCGATTTCACTCATTTTCAGTTCGGCCATGCGCTAAAAACTAAAATTTTAAAGGTCTAAAACTTGTCTAAAAGCAACCAAACACACCTAAAGACCCACCCGCGGGTCATAATAACATTTAGCAACATTTTAGGGGCCTCATTCATCCATCTCCACCA
>ML801453.1:353806-365088 GCA_009831015.1 Picea engelmannii | reverse complement strand
CTCATACACCTCCACGATCACTCATTGATCTGTATTTGCAAACCGAATTATATTAAAAATGGGCTTGGTGAACTACATAACATAGTTAGCATGTGCTTATCTTAGATGTGCTACATATTGTTCTTAGATGATGGGTCTAGCCCCCCAAGGGGTTAGATGATGATGGTGTTAGGAGATAGATGTTTCATGATTGTTGGAGTGTCCTAGTGACTTTTGCGTGGCGATGTGTTATTATTGGTGTCACTGGGGAGGGGTGTTCTACATGGCCCTCTTGTATTGGATATGTAGTGGGGACATACTTGATGATTGGATGGAGTTAATACTTTTCTCTTGTCCCTTTATCTTATGATGTTGATGTGGTTAGATGATGGATGTGTGTTGGTTGTGCACTTTACCTTCATGGGATTTCCCTAGGTGATATGACTTGGCATTTGTAAATTTGCTAGACATCACCGATGGAAATGTGTGATGTTAGTACCCTCATTGATGTACCTTTTCCTAAGTTTGAATTAGATGGGAGGGGGTACTACAAACATATTTGATGATCAAGCCTTTCTCTAAGGTTTGATGAGATATTAATATTGCTATAGCCCTTTAGTGGTGCGCCCTAGGTTCAAACCTAGGTAGAGCTTCTATTTTGTCATTATGTTGTTGTCATGGTGATCTTTGCTAGAAGATACATCTTATTTCCATGGTACAACACTTGTTGGAGCACACTCCCTCTCATTGGCACATATGTTCATGTTGATTTAATCAGTTGGTGACTATTTTGAAGGGGACTATGGTTGTAAATCAGCATTAACCTTTGGGCAGACATGTTGAGGTTGATTTAATTGTTCAATGGTTAAATTAATCTAATTTATCCAGATTAAGGTTAATAGCTAGGGCACCCTACTTCATTGACTTTCTTTTCACACTTGAAGGTGTTAGTTGGAGTTGGTTGAGGCTTTCTAGTGGTGTGACCCCCTTCTTGGACACAGTTATCAAGGCATGCATTATTCTATTGTTTCTTGGAGAGGTTGGCACACTTCTCTAGGGCGCATTCTCTTAGGTTGGTTCAACATCTTTATGACATGGCATATGGAGTAATATTTTATTATTGAAGTCTAGCCACTCTTGGTACATTCTCCTAGGGTGCACTTCATTGGAGAATATTTTATTATTTGTGGGTGGTTGAGTTAGCTACATGGCACACTTTTCTAGGACACACCTCTCCTAGGTGCTCTCTCATCTTTATTGCATGGATATTTCAGCTACACTTGACATCTTTTGACCTTCATCAGAGAGCGCCCTCATCTCTTTGACTTGGCACATGTATTATTTTATTTGAGGTGGTTATGGAGGCTTTCATTGGGAGGCATCGGGCATACTTGGAGGGCCACATGTGTTGCACATTGCATGCATTTACTTGGTCATAGTACTATATTTGGGCACACCTTGGAGAGAAAACTTGTGAAGACACTTCTTGATATTCTTGGAGATATATATTTTATTATTTCATGGAGTTCATGGTGAAAACCCTAATTCGCCCCTATCTCTTTGGATTTGTCTTGTGGAGATGGTCCACTTACTATTTTGGGGTATGACTACATCTTGCACATTCATCCATTGAGTTGATTTCCTCGAGATTTGCACATGTGGATTGGTTGCATGCATCTTGTGGAACACTTTCTATTTTTGGAGGTTGGTTATGGAGCATTCTCCTAGGAGAAATATTTTATTGTTATATCTCTCATGCACCTTGGAGGGCACACTTTCTGAGCTCTTCTAGGTGGACCCTTGAGCACATCCTCCTAGATTGAAGAGTATTTTATTATATTTTGCATGCATTCATTATAGGAGGGCGAATTCTATGTGGACCCATTTAACATTTGACTTGATATAACACCTATTTTTGGATGGTGCATCCTCTCTTGGAGGTTTTTGTTGCACATTACTGCCTATTTTTGGATGAGGGCGACCTCTCTTAAAGACACTAGTGTCCACATGCCTTGACATTGTCAACCATGGATCTAACTACTCCAATATTTTACTATTTGTTGACTTGTCATGGAGTTAGTTAGAAAGATAATATATTTTATTGTATGAGAGACTCAACTCACTCTATAAAAAGAGGAGTTTCTCTCCATTTCATTTGTCTTTGGCCATTGGAGATTTAGGAGTTAGAGAAGTGATGAAGTATCAAGCTTAGGAATTGAAGCTTGATGGAGCTCCTTTTTACTACCATTCTTGAATATTAATGGAAGATTGAGGTATTGATCCACTTTGATGCATGGTTTATTTATGCTCTTCAATTTGTTGTTCATGTTATTGTAGATTCTTCTTGTTGTCATTCTTTTATAAAGGCTTAGTAATGAATTTATTCATCAAGGAATAAAGCAATTTGAGGAGGTTCTCCCTTTTTCTTTATTTGTTGTTTTATTTCTGCACTTGTTCTCCTTTCTTCTATCAACTAAGTTACAGATTTGGAAGCACATTACAGCCATAAAACAGCACCTTTATAATTTGATTGATCAATGGCAATCTTAGCCCTCCAAGACTAGTTTTCTACAACACATTTCTAGCGAATACTTTAGGTACAAATGTATCACATTAGGCCCTTTTTATCTAAAGTAAACACCTTAAAGATAAATGTATCAAATAGTTTATTCATCTACTAATTGGTGGAAGATGGAAAACAAACCTCTTCTACCATATGACCTGCTTCAAAATAGTTGCTTGTGACACACTAGTTCTCTCGTTTATACAATGCCTTATGACTCCATTAGCCCATGACTGATAGGCATTGATTTCCTTCCATCACTTTTCATTCCTTGTTTTTGTCCTTCATTTTCCTATCTTGTCGCTATCCCATTTCCACTGCCATCCTATTTCATATACTACAAATACCATCTATTTTGCTTAGGCCAACCCTTCATCACCTTGTGCCCCCATTCTATAGCGTAGCAATCCTACATTTTAGGAAAGCCCCTCTTGAGCTGGAGAAGAGCCAACCAAAAGAGAGAGGAAGAGCTATTGAGGTGACAGTGGGTAGCCTTCATAAGTTGCACAAAACTAACACCTTAGTGATTGGGACTTTACCCTTTTGTGGGTGCTAGATTTTGTTGTAAGAGACCTAAACCTATAAAACTCTTTTTTTTCTTTTACATCCAAGCAACACACCACACTTGACTAAAACACACCAACCCTAACCTAAATGGCACCAAGGTGCCTTATTGCTTGTGAGAACCTTCATATTAGGGTGCCTTATTGCTTGTGAGAACCTTCCACATTAGGGTGCCTTATTGCTTGTGAGAACCCTCCACATTAGGGTGCATCCTTCAACTTGGAATCCTCGTCAAGTCTATCATGAAGAACAATTTTCCTACGAACCCTCCTTGAAATCCTCAAAACCGAATTGGACTATGAAGTGGATTCTTCCTGCTACAACAAAATCAAATCAGTTCTATAAAGATTGGAAAATGAAATATCCCCGATCCAGTTGATCTGGATATCTACTACGGATCTAGTGTTCTGTCTCACAGATATGACACTCTGAGGGTTTCTGGATGCGTTTTATCTTCAAATCTGATACTCTGGGGGTTTCTAGAAGCGTTTTAGTTATGGGCTTGGGATGTTTTGTGGTTATTGCGTGTGCATGTTATACATTATGGTTTAAACAATATATATATAAGACGCATGCGGAAATAAGGAACAACAACCACCCAACAATATGTATTATGAGCTAAGCAGGGAAATACAATGAAATACTGGAAATATAGAAGATAGTCATCAGATAGATCTCATAGTTCGTCACTGGAATGCAAGCAAATAACATAAAATACCCGTGATCAGAAGATGAAGGCAGATCTCATGCATGCACGAATAGATCGGCAAAATCGGCGGTTCTGGAGAAGCACGGTAACCGCTACAAACTAGAAAACTCGTCCGGAAGGCTATACCCGTCGGAATGAGCTGGAAACTGTCCCAATAGAAGCGCCCTGGCCTCTAGACTAACCCTCGTGAATGTCGAATGGAAGATTTGTCCTTTGATGCTCTGGATCTCGTCCCCTGGGGGTCTGCGCACCTCCTAGGCTCTCTGGATGCACCCAAATGATTCCACCAACGGAATCGTCTGATATAGGACTCACAACGTTCGCCCCTCCAAATGTGGAACTAGGTCGGAAGGGTTTCCCCAGATCTGCTTTGATGCTCCGTCTATGACCCCAACTGTCCTTCCACAAGAGTTGCGCCCTAGATGGTTGAATGATGCACTCTGAAGGATTCCACTATCTGAATCTGATGGTAGGTGGCTCAATCAATGCGCCCTGGCTGGATCTCAATTGGGTCAGAAGGAAACTGCAATCTGAGCTCTGATCTCGGGCAGCTACACAAACCCTCTATCTGACCTTGTGCCCTCACTGGCTAAGCTGTGCACACTGCAAACCGGATACTCCTGAATGGCATGGTGAAATACCTGGATGGTATCTCCGATAGGCTAGGGTGTGTCTCTCAACACCGAAACCGATCAATGGTGGTGGTTTCCTCCAGAAATCCACTAAACAGTAGAAGTCGAATCTCTTCCTCCTCTGGGAACTCTCAACATCAAATCATAACATATCATAATGAGGAATTAGGTCGAATTCCTCCCTTTATACTCTTCCCGATCTAATTCACCATTGACCTCACTTAAGCTAGGCGCTTTTCCTCCTAAGGTGAATAATTAATTAATTAAGTCCCCCTTTAGCACCTTTTCGTTCTAATTCTTCGTTGACTTAGGCTTAAGTGACTTTTCCTATGATTTTTGGCTTAATTCATCGTTTAGCCACCAAATCACCCTTATTTCTCCCTTTGTTCCCTGTTTGTGCCTGACTATAGTCTACGGGAACACATAGACTACTAAGTCACTCCCTGCTGGCCTACTCTTGGGAACGGGACATCACAAAAAATGTCTTGTATGCATTTTTTTCCACATGAGTCTCATTCAAAACAACAAGCTGAAGGTGCAAATACATTGTCTTTTGTTTCTTCCTAGGTTGAGGTTGTCAAGCTACTATTTGTTGCCTCTTTCTAAGTTGATCTCATTCTTCTAGATATGCCTCTAGGAACTTGATCATCGTCTCATTTACGATAGCACAAATTTCCTCTTCAAGAGGTATGTGGCTACCACCTTCAATCTAATATGATCCCTACTCAAAGATGTTAAAATATTTGATGTGCTCGTTTAACCATAGACAATATCACAGTATTGTCACCCAACCATAGGCATGTAGCCACCCCCTAGCACCATAACCTTTGCTAGATAGAATGATTCCGGAAGCAACACTAGAACCAACAGATAACCAAGAGAGTGCATCTTTCTCCAAAGATAGCACACCAGATAGAAAGTCCCAAAACCACAGAACAAGAACATTACTAAACTGCAGCAGTTGCAGTTGCACTTCTTCCAAGACGTCACCAAGAATACCACCAATATACTCCAAGACGTCACCAAGAATATCACCAATAGATACTAGAAGATAGGGCGTATATCTTAGGCTAGATAGGGCTAGAGAGAGAGACCAAGAATCACCCTAGAGGATCCACCTTCCATTCTTGCAGCTGCAGCTCCAAACTTGCACTATGCTTGAGAGAGTGAGTGAAGTGAGTGAGTATAAATGAGCTCAAGCGCCCTCTATTTATAGTGGTTCTTGTCACCTATCTCGGCCGACTTATCCTTTTAGAGGCTAATACTTAAAGATTAATTCTTTTAGTGAGTCGACTTGTCTTCTAGGGTTTTTACACATTTGTTTAGGGTTTCTCTTGCTTTCAAAATATTCTATTCTAGCCAAAGATTACACATGGAGGTTAATACCACCCATAGCTACCATAATACCAACGCTCCCTCCTAGCTAGGGAGGTGTTAACTATAATGGTCTCAAACACATCCATCCATTTCACATGGTCTGGACAAGGCTCACATAGTCTTGCAGACCATTCTATAAGTAGCATCATCATAGCCACATAGGCTATCTCATGATCATGTGGATCAAGTCACGAGCATCATCATCACTATCCATCTAGCTGGCAATCACCTCCAACACTATTGGTTGGCACACCAGCCTAGGAAACACCTTCAACACTATCGGTAGTCTCCATGGCAATCTAGTAGTACACAGTTACTACAATGCCATCCAATAGATCACAGAAATGTCGATCCATAGTAGTACATAACTACTATCCAGTGGTACACAACCACTCCTAGTAGTGCACAGCTACTATCTGGTGACATACAGTCACTACCAGTGGAACGCATCCACCACAGTAGTACATAGATATTGTCCAGAGACACACAATCTCCACTGCAATGAACTAATAGCTACACAGGCTATCACCATGCAGTACAATAGTCTCCTAGCATTGAATCATATCATCGTCTGCATCA
This sequence comes from Picea engelmannii, assembly GCA_009831015.1. Classification (NCBI taxonomy): domain Eukaryota; kingdom Viridiplantae; phylum Streptophyta; class Pinopsida; order Pinales; family Pinaceae; genus Picea; species Picea engelmannii. The sequence continues at coordinate 358,685 of ML801453.1, read as the reverse complement.
TCTCTCGACGTCATACTCCAACTGAGTAATCGGGCATGATGTTGAATAAGTCATGTGTTGGACTCAGTGCACTCAACAGAGTGTCTCGCATAAGTCACTCACTCAACAGAGTGATATAGGGACCATTCTTCTAATCCGGACATGCGTCCTAGAAGAATAGTTGTCCCAACAAATGTTGAAAGCCCCGCAATGGACTACAAGGACCATTCTTCTAATCCAGACATACGTCCTAGAAGAATGTCAGTCCTCCCAGATGTTGAAAGCCATGCCATGGGAAACAGAGACCATTCCTGAAGGAATGTTAGTCTCGGACTATTTTCTAATCGGATCACCGTATGTACCATAGAGATCAATCTTTGATTCTCTACCCATATGTGCCTTAGAAAATATCGGTCCTGTATCAACCACCCTAATCGGGACGCCATGTCCTTAGGGGGCAAACTATTCAACCCGATCAGGCCATTAATTGTGCCTCAGGAGAATATCGGTCCTGGACCATTTTTCTAACCGGGCCACAATCTGTGCCTTAGGAAAATACCAGTCCATGATACGTCCGCAATCTTTCAACCTGAACCATTCTCCACAGGAAGAATGTCTGTCCAACAGCAATCTGTTCTGCCTGGACCACTCTCCGCCTAGAGAATGTTTGTCCACCAGCACACTGACTATCCATGATGCCATATATCAGCACTCCCTCCCAACCGAGGAAGTCATCTCCTCCCTCTCAACCAAGGGAGCAATCTCCACAAGTCTCGGCTTATCCCTCAAGTATGCAAACTTTAACTTGGACAGAGGTTTCGTCAAAAATATCAGTTGTTTGCTCATCAGTGGAGATGTACTGGAGAATCACTTCTCCCTTCTGGACTTTATCACGGATAAAATAATACTTGATCTCAATGTGCTTTGACCTGTCATGGAACACAGGGTTCTCTGAAAGCTTCACACAGCTCTTGATTATCACAATATATCACAGTCGAATCCAGCACCTGATCAAATAGTCCATAAACTAGCTTACGGAGCCATACTGCTTCCGTACAAGCATCACAAGCTACAATATACTCTACTTCTGCAATGTTGAGTGCAATAGACTTTTGTTTCCTGCTAGCCCATGATATCATAGCAGATCCCAAACTGAAACATATACTCTTTCTGTCATCTGCACTCCCTGCCCAATCTGAATAAGTAAATCCATGCAGTTGTACGTCACTATTTGAGGCATATCTCAAACCATAATTTAGCGTCCCACGAAGATATCTCAAAATGTGCTTTGCAGCTATCCAATGCTCATGTCTAGGTTCCACCTAGAACTGGCTCAACATGTTCACAGCAACGCAAATGTTCGGCCAAGTATTAACCAAATACATCAATGAGCCAATTAATTGCCGATACAGGGACGAGTCTACTAGATCAGAATCAGAGTCTCTCAACTTCCTTAGATCTGTCACCATGGGAGTTGCCATGGATTTGCAATCCATCATCCCAAACTTCTAAAGGATATTTACAACATACTTCCCTTGCCCTAGGAAGAATTCACCACGCTTCTGCCATACTTCTAGTCCCAAGTAATAATGCATGAGACCAAGATCCTTCATATTGAATTCAGAGGCTAGCTCCCTCTTACTAAATAATGAGAGGCTCTACACCTGTCAGGAACAAATCATCAACATATAGTAGCAGGATCAGAGGTGCATCATACAAAACCTCGTAATAAAAATTTGGATCAACATAGCTCTTGGAAAATCCAAGTCTCGTCAAGTAACTGTTAATCCATGCATACCAGGCTTGGAGCTTGCTTGAATCCATACAAGGCCTTCTTTAATCCGCATACATGGGTTTCTCTCGGGTGTACATCAAAACCTTGAGGTTGCTCTATGTATACTTCTTCCTCAATTACTCCATTGAGAAAAACAGTCTTTACATCCATCTGAAGTGAACTCCAACCCATGGATGTTGCAAGAGATATGATGTCTTTAATAGAGGTGTATCTGGCAACTGGAGCAAACGTCTCATCATAGTCTTCTCCCTCCTGCTGGGAGAACCTTCTAGCCACAAATCTTGCCTTGTATTTATCAATACTTTGCAGACTTTCCTTTAGGTCTAGGCACAATTTCCCATACATCATGATGGATTGATATTCTTTCATCATAGCTTCCTTCCATTCTTTATTCTTGACTGCTTCTTCAAAGGTGGAAGGTTCTGCATTGAGATGTTCTAGAGAACATGTAGTTTCTTCCTTATGACCTTCATGTTCTTCTTCATCGTTGGAATCCATGGAATCTTCTATGGATTTCCTAAAGGCAACCTTCTCATCAAAAGTCACATCCCTGTTGATTTCAACCTTTTGTTGACCTGGGACATAGATTCTGTAAGCTTTTGATGACTCACTACATCCAACAAATATGTCCTTTCCTAAAGGTTCCAACTTCTTCCTTTTGTCCTTGGGAACATGAATATAGACAGGACAGCCAAAGATCCTCAAGTGTTCAACACTTGGCTTCTTTCCAAAGAAAGCTTCTTCTGGAGTCATGTTCTTCAATATATGATGAGGACTTCTATTCTAAACATATATGGTTGTCATAGTTGCTTCTCCCCATAGAAACATGGATAGATTCTGGTCATTCATCATTGCCTTAACAGATTCTTCAATGGATCAGTTCTTTCTTTCTAGCGCACCATTCTGTTGAGGATTATGTGGGACAATTTGCTCCTCCTAATCCCGACTGCTTTACAAAAGGCAACGAACTCCTTGGAGGTGTATTCTTCTGCTTAGTGAGGAGGTTAACATTGGTCCACACATATTTGAGTGTATCAGATCCAAAACTCATTTTGCTTTACACGCTTCCTTTAGAATTGGCGCTTGGTGAGATCACCTGCCTCACCACTTGATGGAGTCATCTGCTCCATGTTTGCAACTGTCACTGTAGCTCCTTCTCAGATCTATCGCCTGTGACCTGCTCGGAACAAGAACAACAAGAGAAAAAGTATTTCCAATAGCATTTTCATAAGAACATATCTATGGTAACAAGGATCGTAGAATTACTAAGGTGACCTGCCTGGGAACAAGAAATATCTCCTAGAGGAGATGTTAGTTTATAAAACAAGTGCAATAAGCATCTATATCAATAGTACTTACATGCAACCAAGTATACCTAGCAATAATAGAACCTTTCAAAGATTGTTGTCACAGCTATAGTGTTTACTTGTACTATAGCAACTATTAAACTTGATATGAGCAAATTGAAACTTAACAATTTGATCAATCAAACCTGGAACCTGGAGCCTCAACTGCTTGTTCATCTGAATGTACTAAATCCAAGATTATTGCTTGGACAAGGTCTCTTGTACATTCCCTGCAAAACACACTCATGCTTTGCTGGATGATATAACATGAAGAGCATATACAAGTGCATACCTTTGAAATTTGCAGCATCGTTCAGCTTGTCTTCTAATCTAAAACTAGATATCATCTTAACAAGAAGAGGTTAGAAACTGAATTAAAAAGGTTCAGTGATTAGAACAAGCTAGAAATCCTGAAATTTCAACTTTGACCATAAAATCAATTTTGAACAAATGTCAACCTTTGACTTTGACATTGACCAATCAACCTTTGACTTTGACTTTGACCAAAATCTCAAACTTGACGTTTTTATTGGTTGAGGACACCAAACGATGCGCTAGGCTAGGGCACACTAGAATATCCAAAAATTAGGTCCAATGCTTCATTTAAGGTGCCCCAAAGAGTTGGATTAGGGTTTGTTGCAGCTGCAAAATCAAAAACCCTAGTTGCAACTACAACTGGTGCTACAACGAGCTTGTTCTGAAGGTAGTGTGGGCCCATAACCTGTTAAAATATTTGATGTGCTTGTTTAACCATAGACAATATCACAATATTGTCACCCAACCATAGGCATGCAGCCACCCCCAAGCACCATAACCTTTGCTAGATAGAATGATTCCGAAAGCAGCACTAGAACCAACAGATAACCAAGAGAGTGCATCTTTCTCCAAAGATAGTGCACTAAACAGAAAGTCCCAAAACCACAGAACAAGAATATTACTCAACTACAACAGTTGCAGTTGCACTTCTTCCAAGACGTCACCAAGAATACCACCAATATACTCAAAGACATCACCAAGAATATCACCAAGAGATACTAGAAGATAGGGCGCATATCTTAGGCTAGATAGCGCTAGAGAGAGAGACCAAGAATCACCCCAGAGGATCCACCTTCCATTCTTGCAGCTGCAGCTTCAAACTTGTGTTATGCTTGAGAGAGTGAGTGAAGTGAGTGAGTACAAATGAGCTCAAGCGCCCTCTATTTATAGTGGTTCTTGTCATCTATCTGGGTCGACTTGTCCTTTTAGAGGCTAATACTTAAACATTAATTATTTTACTAAGTCAACTTGTCTTCTAGGGTTTTTACACATTTGTTTAGGGTTTCTCTTGCTTTTGGAATATTCTATTCTAGCCAAAGGTTACACATGGAGGTTAATACCTCCCGCAGCTACCATAATACCAACAAAAGATACCACAACCCTCTTCCCATTGAGGGGTGTGACAAACCCTACACCAAAAAGAAGAAGAATAAGCACACATTCGCCTATTTGTTGCCGAAAAAGATTATTGGTTTTGCTCTGTTACCTCAATTCCATCACTAAGCTCTGGGAGCATATTATCATAATATCCATCTTTTGAAACATTTGATAAATGGCCTCTCCTACTTATGTTCCATTAGATAAACATTAGGAGGCATAATGAAAATATGATGATTGAAGAACGAAACCTTCTTACCAAGAACGCTCTCTCAATGGGGTACCATGTTTGAAGTTGTCGGGTCAATAACCAAAATCTTCAACAAAAGTAGTTTTCATCAATATT
>ML801453.1:301940-319944 GCA_009831015.1 Picea engelmannii | reverse complement strand
TTCTTGTTATTATGGAAGGAGAATTGATATAGAATCATTGGTTGTGTATACAGATGGATTAAATTATAATACACATTGTATATTTCAAGATAAATTGTCTACAAGAGATGAAATTAAGATTGTGAGTTTTCAAATAGTGTTAAAATCTTTAATGTGTCATTATAGAGAGATTTTGTCAATGAAATATACTATGCTTTATTTTAAAGCTTTTAAATATACATATGTGGGAGGTGGTTAGCCTAGTGGGCTAGCTCGAGTGTTGAGTACTTTAAGTGTCATGCAAGAGGTATCAAGGTTAATTCCCTAGGTTGGTTGCCTCTATTGCATGCATCACTCAATGTCCCTACTAAGTTAGGTGTCGCATTTTGCAAGTTTACACTCAGTACCATTTGCAAAATGCAGGGAACTCCCTAGGGTTTTCCCGCAACGTTTTCCATGAAAAAAATTATATGGGAGGGGGGTGGAAATGAATATGTTTTTTTTAGACATGGCTTCATTGGAATTTAATGAATCAAATTTATCCTAAGACACTTGAAAATCAATTGAAATGGGCATCGATGATGTCATGGATCATTTCAAAGGGATCAAAAACTCCTAGGGCCTCAAAAATGTGTAATTTCAACAATTGGATTTCACCATTCCAACAATGCAAAATTGAATTTTATTATATCTTAATAACACCTTTTCTAACAAGGACTTCTTGTAATTCAGCGGGCCAGATTCAACACAAAAACAATGGAAATGGATGTTGCCAATGCCCCAAATTGGTTCAAAGGTGTGAAAATTTCCTAGGGCACCCAAAATACATAATCTCAACCATTGGACTTCACCATTCCAACAACGCAAAACTGATTTTATTGGATTCTAGTAGAAAAACATTGAAAAAAGGACAACGAAGAAGTTGTATTTCAATGCTTTTATCCTACAATAGTGGATAAATGTCCTTTAGGGGATTGAAAAGCTACAAGGAGGATAAGCTAGAATTACGAACGATCATGGTAGGTGCATAACAACTTGTAATGCCATGTCAAAATACCGATGGGGACCTATACAGCCAAAGTTCATGTATCACATTGGAATCATGGCACATGGTGCTCACAAGGCAGTGCCACATGTTAACATTTGTCATATGGCCAACGGTTAAAACTCCTTGTAGTGTTTTGTTGCATTCAACTATGTTTATCCTCAACATTGTGAAGGGTTTCTTGCATTGACAATTTTAAAAAGAGGTATTATAAAGGGACAAGGTGAGAGGCCCTAAATTCTCCTTTTGTCTTTTTAGGTAAAGTTGAGAGTGTTTCTATACTAGCCTCCTATCATTTTCATTCATATTAGTATAAGTAGCATTCTACAAAAGAGGTGAGAAATTCAATGGATGCTACATTCAAGTTTCAATTTTTAGAAGAGATGGCACTCTTTGAGTAGTGGATAGCTATTGTTTTGATTGGGTATAGATTATACACAAAGGGTTGTTGGTGATTGTACACACCAAACAATGGCAATGATATTCTCATTTATTTATTTGCCTTTTATTCTTGTATTTGCACTTAATAGTACCAAGTTATTAATTATTATTGTTTTTGTAATTAGTGGTGCAAAATAATCAACTCACACCCACTGTTGAGATTTTATGGTCAATTCGAACATTTTTTTTCCAATTTCAATGTTTTTTTATAGCTAGTTTAGATAAGACATTGTCAAACATGATTTGGAACAAATTTCCCAACTCATATATGTTACATATTGCCCATTATTTCCCTTTATAGGCCAACCGCTTTTATTTTACAATTTGCTCCCTATAGGCATTGAACTATAGAATATATGATGATTCAATATGGAGATGTCATAGTGTCGTGTATCTCGTCACCTTTCATGATCACCAACTATTGTGTAATATTATATTGATATATCTTGTGATCTCTATAAACTTGTGTGGTGATGTTAAACAAAGAAAGAGAATAGCCCCAAATCCATATGTAGAAACCCAAATTATAAGGCAAATGATGTGTGATCTACATATTATAATTATTTTATCCCAGTAGTCATGTGAGATACGAGTTTCCAGTGTGTTCCCCCATGCCTTTGATTTTCCTTGGTTCTGTAATCTTAGGCTATCTTGGTAGTGTTTAAGGGTTGGCTTTGACTCCAATGTCTGAACTTTTGAGCTCTCAAGCACTACTGATCATTTGCATTTATATATAGATTTCTATCAACCCTTGCCTTGTACATTGGTTGTAGTTTTCACTTACTTTTTAGTTAGACTTGTGGTTGTCACTTCAAGGAGCATAAACTGGCAAAGGGAGGAGGAAACACAAGTCTTCTTTAGGTGGTGGCATTGTTGATTGTGTTCAACATTCAATGTAATTATGTTGAAGGTTGTGTGTACATAGTTGGTGGTGTACAGGGATGGGGACCCTTTTCCTACTCCAAGTGGTTGCCTACAACTTTGACATTCGAGGATGGAGACATATTGAGTGAGTGTTGTAATGGTTAATTTCTAGATTGATTAATTTGATATGTGCATTTGTAATAGTCAGTTTGAATTTAGCCTGGTTATATTTGTTCCTTCTGATATTTTAGTTTGTGTGACATTCTTTGTGTTGCTAAATGTATTGGGATTGAATTGGGTTCATGAAGTCTTTTGATACATTAGTTCTTTGGGTAACATCATTATGGTGGGCTATAATGACTTCGATCTCTTATTGATCTAGGCATATTCTATTTCTTTGGTTTGGCACCCACATGACTTTGATGACTTATATTACTCTATCTCGTAAAACACCAATCAAACTTTCATTTAAAAAAAAGACACTCTATAAATTTGTATGATTGTAAATTTGACATTATGAATTTGCATGAACATAAAGTTGAAACTCTATAAATTTATGTGAACATGAATTAAAGAGCAACATAAATTATTTGGTCATTGTGAATTTTGTGTTTGATATGCAGGGGTGAACATCAAATTTCAATGTTGCTATCACCTAATCAAATACCTTATTAATGTAGCATTAAGAGCCATTAAAGCCCTCTTGGTGCATAATCTCATATTTAATTAGCAATCGAGAAATTGTGTGCCTTGAGGGTTTTAATACCTTCCACCTCTGCATTGATAAGGCATTTAATCAAGTGTGAGTCATGTCATGCACCATGTTGGGGTAGCATACAATGAATTCGTCATACTCACCCATGATATGATATTTGTAACATCCTCGATATAATCCCTAGTTTAATTAATGTTTATGTGGATATAATATGTGGCTACGAACAAGAGCGATGTAATTTGTGAATTGTATCTCTATATTTTAATAATAAAATGTGATGTCAACTGCTAAGGAGACATGGACAAGAGATTGGGGCTGAATTAATCCACAAGAGGGGTCAAAGGGGGAATTACCCATGTATATTAATTCAATTCATTTTCCTAAACTTGCTAATTGTATATGAACCTTCCAATTTCTGATTGAGTGTTCCCAAAGTCAATCATTGAATACATGTAAGAGGGCGGTTGTGAGTGGTCACATCCCAGAGTTATTGGGAACATGGGGATTGAGCACAATCATCTTGGGGAAGAGTGTGAGAGAAGAAAGGCAAGCCAAAAGGGAGGAAATTTGTATGGTTAGGACAACAGTTCGGAGAAGGAAGTTTGTGTGCATGAAGAAAAGGAGAGAGCAAGAAAGAGAGCTTGGAGTGGGTGCAGCCATGGAGAGCGGATTCTAGAGCAAGCTGGAACGTATTTGGAGCATTTTGGAGCTGAATATTGAAGAGTCAGGTTGTCAAGCCTGAAGAGTGAACTTTGGAGTGAGTTGCACTGTAACATCAAGTGTTTGTTGTTAGTTTGCTAGTAGTTTCCCTAGCAACAAGTTCCCTTGAGTTCCCAACTAAGAGATTCCTAATTACTTGTGTCGGAGAAAATCTGATAAACAAATGGAACATTCCTTGGGATAATCCTGATAAACGGATGGTACATCCCTTGGGTTATCCCTAATAAACGAATGGTGCATTCCTTGGGTTGGGCAGGTCAAGAGGAAGAGAGCTGGTAAACAAATTGGGATAGTTTTAGGAGAATATCAGTTAGGTTATGAATTTTATGAGCTGTGAGTGGACTGTGAGAGACCACCCTCTTTTTGTGGATTGCTAGCCTCAACTTGGTGGTGATTGTTTGTTGAGATTTGGAACAATCAGTCTATGGTTGGGTGGAGCGTCTGTCCCAAGTCGTTGGCTGCAGAATTCTTGTTTAAAGATAAGTGTGTTATCTTGTTGTTGAGCTATTTACATATGTTATTGTTGTGCAAGAAATATGTGTAAATGAGAATGACTTATATGTTGTTGCAATGAGCAGTTTAGCCGCATTTCATGTTGATTATTGGCATGATTTAGATGCATTTGTTTTATGGTTATAGATAGTAGCTAAATCTATTTTAAATTTGTAGTTGTAAGCTACATGAAAACGACTAACAGTTAAAGAATTACTTTAGTTAGCATAAATTTTGGTTTTATGTGTATTTCGTACCGTAATGTCTCTCAGTTGGGCTAGGGAACGTTACATTATGGTATCAGAGCTATAAAAAGGGAGAGTTTTGTGTGGTGTGGCCTAACCTGGGTGGTTGGGAACATTACAAAGTGGTATTAGAGAGAGGTTTTCAATGTTGAGCCTGAATGGTCCGAGTTAGGAGAATGTTGAAGCGGAAAATTCTCAGAGAATTAATTATGAAGTATGTATGCAACTTGTTTTATGAAATTACTGCAGTAAACTTGAGAGAAATTTCATGAGTAATGTGAAGAATTGAGCCTCTTTAGAAATTTTGAACATAAGAAAAATCAGAAAAATTTGGGTATTTTTCTGTATGATGACGTTGGCATGACGTGGAGGCCACGTGCCAGCTGACGTGGTAGAAGAAAGACATGTACTACCACGGTGGCAGGTACATGTTGGATGGGATGACAGTTGGCAGGTGATGTGGATCCATGTGGCAGGCCAACTGTCAGTCCCACAAAACCGCGGTAAGAAGTGGAAAATCGGCTAAGTCCTAAGGATCGGTCGAGCGAGCAAGTGGATGGAGTTCCAAGAGTAAAATAAATATGGGATCACCCGAACTCGCGGTGAAAATTCAAAATTTGACTAAGTACCAATACTTTGGGTGTGAAGAGCATGACAGATACGTGGATATGGGAAGGTTACAAGATTATGAGTCCGCGTAGATGGAAAAATGGTTAAGTGTTGAAACTTCTCGGACGGACTTATGACAGGAAGGTTACAAGATTATGAGTTTTCGAAGGAATAAGAAGCTAAGTGTCGATGGTAGGTTCATGGAAGGTATGAAGATAGGCTATGAGTTCGTGAGTCCACCACTCACGAGCCTGTGAATACAGTAAGGAATCTAAGTATAAGTGCAAAGTGAGTGCATCAGAACTAGGGGGTGCAAATTGGAGAATGCAAAATCCCAAAAAGAAGAAGAGATATGACTTACATCCATAGTGAATCCATTAAGATAGATCAACGATGAAGATATAATCAAGAAATGATCAAACATTTGTTGAGTGTCGCTACTATGTTGCACGTGTTAATGAATATTCCTTCACTATTTTGCCACCATAACTTTCAGCTCAAAGCTCGGATTGGAGAAAACGAATAATCGTTGGGAAGTTGTTTCGAAAATGAATGCATTTAAGTAATCCTACTTGGGAGTAGTGCATTAATATTCTTCATAATTTAAAATGAAGAATGACCTGTAATATAATTGATAAATATTTTGCAATATGCTTAATTCTAACAACAATTGTTGCATGCACATTCTTGTAGAATTAGAGATACAAAAAAGCAAACTTTAGTTCCTACATGAGAACTAGAGACATGGAGGACGCTCGAGGGTTTTGCAGCCATGAAGAAGAAATTGGAGGTCTACATACCAACATGGTTAATGATGAGACTTAGTCTAATGGGAGAAGAGACAGGCAAGGGATTGTAACTATGAGAAGCCTGCAAAAAGAAGTGTGGAGCTATAGGGCCGATAATGAGAGGATCATGAAGGCTCAAAAAGAGATACTTCAAATCCTAAATATGATACACAAGCAAGTTAACAAGGACTCTAGCACCAAGCAAGCAACTAGTGCTAGAAAAGTATCAACATCAAGATCCCATAGCAAAAGAGATTATCATGGGAATGATAAGCAATCAAGAAGCATGAGTAGATCCCATCATTCTCCAAGGCATTCCACCAGAAGAACTCATGCAATTTCAGGTCCAAGGAGTAGCCCAAGTGTATCTCATGTTCGGAGGCAAAGGGGAGGACCTGAGAAAAACATCTTGCAGGGTGAACTCAGGAAGATCAAGCCACAAAATTTCAATGGAGGCCACAAGAAAGGAGAAGATGATGAGGCCTGGTTGTTGGAAATGAAGAAATATTTCCAACTACATGATTACCCATCCCGAGTAGAAGCTAGAATTGCCACCTACAACTTGCAAGGGAAGGCGACCATGTGTTGGGATCAGATTAAGCAAGCCAAGAAACTTGATGATAAAAGAATCTCATGGAGGCAATTCAAGGGATATTTTTGAAAGAAATATTTGTCTGAGCATTACTATGAAAGAAAGATGAAAGAGTTCTTTGAACTCAAGTTGGGAACCATGACAATGGAGAAATATGAGGAGCGGTTCTTTGAATTTTTAAAGTATGTTGACTTCATCAAGGATGAGAAGGTTAAAATCCAAAGGTTTTTGAGTGGGTTACCCTTTATAATAACCCCAAAACCTTGGATGAAACCATAAGGAGAGCAAGGCATCTATATGAGCATAGCAAAGGAAGACCAGTTTTCCAAAAAACTTGGAATGATAAGATGAAGGGTAAAAAAGATCAAAGGAATAAGGGTTTTAAGCCACCCTTTTTCGGGAATAATTCCCAAGAAAATCAGCAAGGTCAAGTCGCCCAAAATGAACACAAGACTGCAGATTCATTTGGAAAAAGACCAAGGCAGTAGCCGGTGCAATGTTGGGGATGTGAGGGAAATCATCTATATAGGGATTTCCCTCACAAAGGAGAAAGAATGAGAACTGTCCACAACATTCAAGAGGATGAAACAATGGAAGACATGGGAAAAAGCATGGCAAGGATTTATGCAGCCTTGGTTAACAAGCAAGCTTAATATCAATCTCCCATGATTGAAGTGGAAGGTAATATCAATAAGGAGCCCATAGCAATTTTAATTGATTCTGGAGCTAGCCATAGTTACATAAATGATAACATTGTTGAAAGATTTCACTTGCAAATAAGTAAGCATGATAAATCTTGGTTAGTTCAGTTAGCCACGGGGGCTAAGAGGAAAATCTATGAGTTGGTTAAAGAATATATGATAGAAATTAATGGACTTGATACAAAGGTGGATGTAAACATCATACCATTGGGCTCATATGATTGTCTAATTGGCATGGATTGGTTGGAAAAACATTGTGTTGTCCTAGACTGTTACAACAAGACAATCAAATGTCTTGATGAGGAAAGGCAACAAGGAAAGATTCAAGGCATTCCAAGATTTGTAGCTGTTAGAGAGATTGTAGTTCTGCAGTTGAAGAAGAGATTCACGAAAGGATGTTAGATGTTTGCAGCCCATATAGATGAGGAAACCGAAGACAAAGTGGCAAGCATTGAAGACCATCCAGTTTTGAGGGATTTTGAAGATGTTTTTAGAGAAATTTCGGGACTACCACCAAAAAGAGACATTGATTTCTATATTGATTTGGTGTCGGGAGTTGCCCCAATGTCTAAGACACTTTATAGAATGGGCATACCAGAACTAAAAGAGTTGCATATGCAGCTTGAAGAAATTTTGAAGAAGGGGTATATATGCCCAAGTGTGTCACCTTGGGGAGCCCCGATTCTTTTTATGAAGAAGAAGGATGGAACCTTAAGGCTGTGTATTGATTTTAGACAACTTAATAAGGTCACCATAAAGAATAAGTATCATTTTCCAAGAATTGATGATTTGTTTGACTAGCTGAAAGGTGCAAGAATCGTTTCAAAGATTGACTTGAGATCATGCTATCATCAAGTAAGGATAAAGGAAGAAGACATCAACAAGACAACATTAAGAACAAGATATGGCATTATGAATTCACGGTTGTGCCATTTGGGCTATCAAATGCCCCAACAATTGTTATGTGCTTGAAGAATGGAGTGTTCAGGGAGTACCTGGACAAGCTTGTGTTTGTGTTCTCAGATGATATCATCATCTATTCTAAGTCAGAAGAGGAACACGAGGAGCATTTAAGAATGGTGTTGCAAGTTTTACGAGAGCATAAATTGTATGCTAAGCTAAGTAAGTGCATCTTTTACCAAAAGAATATTCACTACTTGGGGCATATAATTTCAACAACATGGGTAGAAGTTGATCCTGAGAAGATAGAGGCCATTAGAGGATGGCCAACGCCAAAGAGTGTGACAGAGCTCAGATCATTCATGGGTCTTTCTGATTATTACCGAAGATTCATAAAAGGGTTCTCAAGGATTCCAAGTCCAATCACTTCTTTGCACAAGGAATGAAATTTGAATGGACTTCCAAGTGTGAAGAGAGTTTTCAACAGTTGAAGGAAATATTGACAAGTGCACCAATATTGAAGATTGCAGATCCAAATGAATATTTTGTTGTGTGCACCTATGCATGCAAGGAAGGACTCAATGGAGTTTCAGTCAAAGGGACCATGTGGTATGCTATGAGTCCATATAATTAAAAGAGCATGTGAGGAATTATGCTACACATGACTTGGAGTTACCAGTGATTGTACATGCATTAAAAATGTGGAGGCATTACCTTATAGGTAAGAAATTTGAGCTAAGAACAGACCATTGTGGTCTGAAACATTTTTTTGGACAACCAACATTAAATGTTAGACAAACTAGATGGATGGAATTTTTGAGTGAATATGACTTTGAAATTAAGCATATAAAAGAAAAAGAAAATCAAGTAGTTGATGCACTTAGCAGGAGAGCTCATGAAGTGCATGTGGCAGCCATAAGCATGTACAAGACAGATTTGAAAGATCAAATTATTGCAACAGTAAATTCAAATCAACAATATGTGAAAATAAAAGAAACATTACAACAAGGTAATTTTCAGCAGAAATTTAATTTTTATGAGATGAAAGAAGATGGAATTCTCATGTACAAGGGAAAAGTATATGTGTCGAATTCCAATGAGCTGAAAAATGCAGTTCTGAAGGAAATGGACAATGTGTCATATGTCGGGCACCGAGGATATTAGAAGACAATTATAGTTGTGAGAAGACAATACTTTTGGCCGAGAATGAAGAAAGAAGTGGCTAATTACATAGCGAGATGTCTAGAGTGTCAGAAACTGAAGACTGAGCATAGGCATCTAGCTGTGTTATTGCATCCATTTCCCATTCCATAATGGAAATGGGAAGTAGTTACGATTTATTTTATCACAAAGCTGCCCAAAATAGTGAAGCAACATGATTCCATCATGGTGGTGGCAGATAAATTAACTAAAGCAACACATTTTATTCCAGTGAAGACCACACATAACGTAGTAAATATTGCAAATATTTTCATAAAGGAAGTTGTCAGGTTACATGGAGTGCCTAAGACAATAGTTTCAGATAGAGATCCAAAGTTTACTTCAAATTTTTGGAAAGGTTTGTTCAAAGGCTTTGGGACGGATTTAAATCTCAGCACAACGTATCATCCAGAGTCAAATGGGAAAACATAGAGGACTAACAGGATACATGCTTAGAATGTATGTAATGGATCAGCCATCAAAGTGGGAAGATTATATTCATTTAGTTGAATTTGCCTACAATAATTGGTATCATGCCTCATTGAAAATGAGTCCATTTGAAGCATTGTATGGTAGAAAATATAACACTTTGGTGATTTGGGATAATCCAGTAAACAAAGAAGTTGTTGGGCCAGATTTGTTAAAGGAAATGGAAGATCAAATGACAAGGATAAAGCATAATTTAAAGGTTTCCAAGGATAGGCAAAAAATTTATGCAAACAAGAATAGAGTTTTCAAAGATTTTAAAGTAGGCAAACATGTGTTTTTTTAAAGTGAAGGCAAAGAGAAGTTCGCTAAGATTAGGAAGTTGCCCGAAGTTGGCAGCGAGATATTGTGGACCTTTTGAAATATTAGAAAACATAGGGCTAGTTGCATACATGCTAGCATTGTCTGCATCCATGAGAGTGCGTAATGTATTTCATGTATCATTATTAAAGAAGTATGTACCTGATCCTAACCACATAATTGATTGGAATGTGATCTAGGTGGAGCACGAAGGGGATTTCCGGGTGGAACCAGTACGCATCCTGGACTGAAAGGTCAAAGTGCTCATGAACAAATCCATAGGGATGGTAGAGGTTCAATGGACCTGCTATGGTCCTGAAGATGCTACATGGGAGTATGAAGAAAACATGCAAGAAGAGTACCTGCAAATTTTTGACAATTTTGAAGAAGGTAGAATGCAAGACTCCATTTGGGAATGTTGGAGTTTCAGAACCACATCTCAGAGTCCTAGCCAACTACGTTGGTGACCTTGATAAAAGAATGTCTCATTCCTTGGGTTAGCCTTGATAAACATATGGTACATTCCTTGGGTTAACCCTGATAAACGAATGGTGCATTCCTTGGGTCGGCGAGTTGAGAGGAACATGAGATTGATGGTTGGAGCTGTTGCTCGAGTTTTTAAATTGCAGAATTTTTATTTTTAAGTATTGTGATGTAAATTTGCATATATATGTATATCGGAGTGCATCGAGGATGTCGCACAATTGTAAGGGAGGGGGAATGTAACATCCCCGCTATAATCCCAATTTTAATTAATGTTTATGTGGATATAATATGTGGATACGAGCAAGCAATCTAATATGTGAATTGTATCTCTATGTTTTAATAATAAAATGTGATGCCAACTGCTAAGGGGACATGGACAAGAGATGGGGGATCAATTAATCCACAAGAGGGTGATGTGTCTAGGATAATGGCCAAGAGGGGTCAAAGGAGGAATTACCCATGTATATTAATTCAACACATTTTCCTAAACTTGCTAATTGTATATGAACCTTCCAATTTCTGATTGAGTGTTCCCAAAGCCAATCATTGAATACATGTAAGAGGGTGGTTGTGAGTGGTCACATCCCAGAGTTATTGGGCACATCGGGGTTGAGTACAATCATCTTGGGGAAGAGTGTGAGAGAAGAAAGACAAGCCAAAAGGGAGGAAATTTGTATGGTTAGGACAACAGTTCAGAGAAGGAAGTTTATGTGCATGAAGAAAAGGAGAAAGCAAGAAAGAGAACTTGGAGCGTGTGCATGCATGGAGAGCAGATTCTAGAGCAAGTTGGAACGTATTTGGAGCGTTTTGGAGCTGAAGATTGAAGAGTTAGGTTTCCAGGCCTAAAGAGTGAACTGTGGAGTGAGTTGCACTGTAACAACAAGTCATTGTTGTTGGTTTGATGGTAGTTTTCTTAGCAACAAGTTCCCTTGAGTTCCCAGCTGAGAGATTCCTAGTTACATGTGCTAGAGAAACCCTGATAAACAAATGAAAAATTCCTTGGGATAATCCTGATAAATGGATGGTACATCCCTTGGGTTATCCCTAATAAATGAATGGTGCATTCCTTGGGTTGGGCGGTTTAGGAGGAAGAGAGAGCTGGTAGAAAAATCAAGTTAGTTGTAGGAGAATATCAGTTGGGTTGTGAGTTTTATGAGTTGTGAGTGGACTGTGAGAGACCACCCTCTTTTATGGATTACTAGCCTCAGCTCGGGGTTGACTAGCTTTTGAGATTTGGAACAATAAGTCTATGGTTGGGTGGAATGTTTGTCCCAAGCAGCTGGCTGCACAATTCTTGTTTAAAGATAAGTGTTTTAACTTGTTGTTGAGTTATTTACATATGTTATTGTTGTGCACGAACTTTGCGTAAATGAGAATGACTTATATGTTGTTGCAACGAGCGGTTTAGCCACATTTCATGTTGATTATTGGCATGCTTTAGATGCATATGTTTTATGGTTATAGACAATAGCTAAATTTGTTTTAAATTTGTAGCTGTAAGCTACAGGAATTCAGCTAACAACTAAAGAATTACTTTAGTAAGCAAAAATTTCATTTTTATGTGTATTCTGCATCGTAATGTCCCTCGGTTGGGCTCAGGAACATTACATTATGGTATTAGAGCTGTAAAAAGGGAGTGTTTTGTGTGGTGTGGCCCAACCTCAGTGGCTAGGAACGTTACAAGATTTTATCAAAAAAAGTCCCCATAGTTAATTTATGGCATGAGCACAATAACAACAATATGAAAAAGATTCTTACATACAAGAATGAGCAAGAGAGAAAGTATACAAGAATGAGCAAGAGAGAAAGTATGCAAGTATGAGAAGAGATTACCATTGTTAGACACACGAATTTAGATAAAAATGAAGTGCATTTTATTAATAGATATGATAGACATATAAATACATTTCAGATGACTTTGGATTCAACTCCCAATGTCTCTTGGACTCCCGATCACTATTACACTATCACTTGACGTTTTACATTCCTTGAAGTGACTAATATAATAACACTAGCAGATTAGGTTTCCAACATTCCCCCCTTTAATCTGAAGGGGTGTGTGCGAGTCCAAGAAGAGAGATGAAGTATGGAAGTGTGTAGTTGAAATATGGAAGTGGATAGTTGTCAATGGTTGAATGTGCTCTCTAAATATGGTGGTTTTGGTATGACCACAAACCGACTGGCTAGCAGAAGTTGATGTCTTCTACTAAATGGTGGTGGTGGTTTAAGGAAGACCATAAATCAATCTAGTGGTTTACGAATGACCACAAACTCTAGAACTTGGCTCTAGGGCTCAATGGTTCCCAAAACATTGCCTAAGTTAGCTAGAAGTTGGAAGTTGATGTCTTCTACTAATTGGATGTTCTCTTGAATGTTGGTTTAAATATGACCATACATTGTTCTCTAGTGGGAGTTGAAAGTCTTCTATCAAGTGGAGGTTCAAGGAAAACCACAAATCGTTGTCTACCAGAAATTCTAATTCTTCTACTAAGTGGTGGTTTAAGGAAAACCACAAACCAATTAGGTGGTTTTGGGTGACCACAAACTGAATCATGCTCTCTTTTTATTGCTCGATTGAAAAGACTTCGAAACTTGAATCCTAACTATTAATCATTGATTATACCTCCTATAAGGGGCAAGGCGAGAAGATCTTCAGGGTGTTGACTTCTACAGAAAATGCACCTGTTTACAATGTCATTCAAATTAATTTCAAAAAATACAAGTAAAATTACAAAAAAATTGTTTGTAAGTATACCATTGTTCTTGATTCTGGAGTTGAGTTGATACCACTGTGGTTGCCATGACTATTGAATGCTCACACCATCAAAATCTAAGTTACATGAATATATTTTTTCTTTTTTGTGATATCACACAAACTTTACAGGAAAACCTAATGGTCATTGCAACTACGTTGCATGAAAGTGTGTCATAAATAGTTAAAAGTATTGAAGGTTGAGGACACCAAGTGTTGAAATATGTAGGAGCCCATCTGACACACACACACACACACACACACATACCCTTGCAATTGTTTCCAATACATAGAACCTTGCATAGTGTCACTCACTATACAAAACATCTAAAATCTTTATGATTATTTCTATCAAAACTATATTGAAAGATTGCTCAAAATTAATTGTCCATCTCTCGAGCATTCCTGGTGGATTACCCATAATGTTGCATTTGAGTTCATTGATTAGTGTGGCTTGGATAGAAATCAACTTCTTGCTAAGACTTGATATCGACCTTTGCTTTGCGGGGACTCTCCTCAAAGAGCAGCTAGAAATAAACCCTCAGCCTTGTAAGGTGCAGTAGTAACATTCCACTGTAATATACCAGATATAAAATGTATGCAGAACATAAATAAAATGCTAGTAATGGAAGAATAACAACAATATAACCAGAACATTCACCACAATAACACTGAAAAGATATAAGAATAACAACATAAATAACACTTTGAATATGAAAGCAATGTTCACGAGCCTCTTTGAGGGGGCAACCTCCAGTTGAGCAGAGCTCTATTACAATAATATCCAAGCTAGGGTTCTCATACCCTCAACTCCTATTTATACTAAAAAGAAGCATCTAGAGGAAGATCCTTCTAGAAGTGGAAGCTTCTATTAGGTATTCTTACATCCGCCTTATTCTATTTTATTGAAAGGCCTTATTGATATTGACCTTTATTACATTCAAATATATTGTTCTACCTATGTGCGGGTTAGGACCCTAACATGTCCGCTCCCTTAAAAACAACCTTGTCCTCAAGGCTTGAGATGAGGAAATTGCTGCAGAATGGTAGCTGGTTCCCAAGTGGCGTCTGTTGGAGTTGTATTTTTCCACTGGACTAGCACTTCCTTGATGGTTCTCTGACGTAGGGGATGCTCACGCTGGTCCAAAACTGCTTCTGGTTGTAGCCAAATGGATAATTTTTCAGCTAACTCTGGAAGGTTGGTTTGAATTTGGCACTTAGCTCCAATCACTTTCTTTAAGCATGAAACATGAAAAACAAGATGTAGCTTCGAATGGATGGGCAAAGCTAACTGATAGGCGACTTGTCCCACAAGCTTGAGCATGGCATAAGGACCATAAAATTTGGGCGCTAGCTTCTGACAATGCTCTGCCTTGAGGGAAGTTTGCTTTTAAGGTTGCAGTCGAAGAAACACTTGATCCCCTTCTGCAAATTGATGTTTAGAGTGACCTTGATCTGCTTGTTGCTTCATGCGATTTCGTGCCATGACCAAATTCTCTTTGAGGGTACGAAGAATGGCCTCTCGAGTTGTAAGTGTTAGGTCAACTGCCTGGACCTTCGAGGCACCCGGTAAGTATGAGAGAACTGAAGGTTTCTTTTGTCCATATACCACTTCAAAAGGAGTCATGCGTGTAGCTGTATGGTATGAAGTGTTGTACCACCATTCAACTAGGGGTAACCATTGAGCCCACTGATTTTGATTTTCCGAGGCAAAACACCTCAAATGTGTTTCCAAACACTTGTTGACAACTTCCGTTTGGACATCAGTCCGGGGATGATAAGTTGTGCTAAGATGCAATTATGTGCCTTGTATCTTGAACAGTTCTTGCCAAAAATTGCTTGTGAAAGTTGGGTCGCGATCAGAAACAATAGAGTGCAGCATGCCATGAAGCTTGAAGACTTGATCCATAAATATTTGAGCCACCGTGGATGTTGTAAATGGGTGTTGAAGGGCGCATAAATGAGCGTACTTGGAAAGGCGATCAACAACCACCATGATGACATATTTATTTCCCGAATTGGGTAAGCCGGTAATAAAATCCATAGATATATCCTTCCAAATAGCAGGTGGAATCGGCACCGGTTGTAGTGTGCCCGACGATTTGACTGTTTCTCCCTTGTTGCGTTGACACACATCACATTCAGCTACAAAATTACGATTGTCTTTTTTCATACCATCCCAGAAAAAGGGACGTTTGACCCTGTCATAGGTTTTGGTGTACCCGGAGTGCCCTGTTGTGGGTGTAGCATGAAGCTCAGAAAGTACCGTGGATTTAAGCTTTGATTGTTTACTTAAATACAAACGGCCTTTGTATCGAAGTTCCTCATGGAGCCAAGAGTACCCTGGGGAAGCTGGAGCCTTGGATTACAATTGCTAGATCAACTGCGAACTTTTGGGGTCTTGTAGCCATTCCTGGTGAATGGATTGGAGCCAATCTGGTACAATGAATGAAAGAGAAAAAAGGGATCCTTCATCTTCATATTTTCGGGAAAGTGCATCCACAACCACATTATCTTTTCCTTTCTTATAAATGATCTCATAATCATATCCAAAGAGTTTAGTCACCCATTTTTGTTGTTCTGGGGAAGAAATGCGTTGTTCCAGAAAATACTTGAGGCTTTGATGGTCTATCTTAATTTGGAACCGTTGCCCCAATAGATAAGGACGTCGCAGATCCACGACATGTAGAGTAGCCAACATTTCCTTTTCGTAGATGGATTTGCCCAGATTTCTTTCAGATAGTTGCTTGTTGGTAAAGGCCAAAGGTTGACCCTCTTGCATAAGGACAACACCAATTCCTTTCCCTGAGGCATCACATTCCAACACAAAGGTCTTTGTGAAATCGGGAAGGGCGAGGATTGGAGTGGTGCACATGGCCATCTTCAAGGTTTGAAAAGCTTGAGCAGCGGCTAGAGTCCAAGTGAAAGAGTTCTTTTTTAGGAGAGCAGTGAGAGGTGTTGCAATCTTCCCATAATTCTTAACAAACTTGTGATAATACCCTGTTAAGCCTAGAAATCCACGCAAGCTCTTAAGAGTCTTTGGGTGAGGCTAGTATTGCATAGCTTCAATCTTTCTCGGTTCCACCCCGACGCCATCTTTGCCAACCAGATGACCCAAGTATTCTACTTCTGAGGCGCCAAAAGCACATTTAGACTATTTCAGGAAAAGTTGGTGCTGAGAGAGTAGATGGAGAACTCGATCCACATGAGCAAGATGGTATGTCTAGGTTTCGCTATAGATGAGGATATCATCAAAGAAAACTAAGACAAAATGGAAGAGAAAAGGATAGAAGACATGATTCATGAGGCTTTGGAAGGTGGAGGGGGCATTACACAAACCAAAGGCCATGACCAAAAACTCATAGTGGCCCTCATGAGTTCTAAAGGCAGTCTTGGGAATATCTGCCTCTTTCATACGTATCTGGTGGTAGCCCGAACGAAGATCCAGTTTAGTGAGGAATTGGGCGCCACTCAATTCATCCAGGAGGTCATCAATGACAGGAATGGGGAATTTGTCTTTGATGGTAAGTTTGTTGAGGGCATAGAAGTCATGACACATTCACCAAGAACCTTCTTTCTTCAGGACCATGACCATAGGAGACGAATAGGAGCTCGTACTAGGGCGGATAACGCCCGTATTAAGGAGTTCCTG
This sequence comes from Picea engelmannii, assembly GCA_009831015.1. Lineage (NCBI taxonomy): Eukaryota > Viridiplantae > Streptophyta > Pinopsida > Pinales > Pinaceae > Picea > Picea engelmannii. Next base: position 302,977 of record ML801453.1, on the reverse strand, counting down.
GACCATTTTCTCAATTTCATTTTTTTGGGAAAAGGGGTGACGATACAGACGGATATCGGGAGGAAGGCTTCCTGGTACAAGGGGAATGGAATGATCATGAATACCATGGGAAGGAGGGAGGCCTTGGGGAGTGGAAAAGACCAATTGATGTTTAGAAAGGATGGCTTGGAGGTCTTGAGGTACGAAAGGTGTCTCTGTTGCTTGTATGGCATGGAGTTGGGCGATAACACCAGAATGACCCTTTTTGAGCATCTTTTCCATGCGATGGGAACTAATAATCTCAGGTGAACCTACGATGATGCCTTGGAACTTATATTGATGGCCCTCTTGGTTGAATTGCATGGTTAAGTCTTTAAAATCCATGAGAATGGGACCCAAAGTCCTTAGCTAGTCTGCACACAGCACAATGACACAACCTCCCATGTCGATAGCAAACATATGGGATTTCAGGTGGTAGTCACCAATTTGGAGATGCACATTTTCACAATGCCCTCCACATTTCATGGAACCACCATTGGTAATCATGATTTGGAAATTATTGACAGCATGGATGTAGTAATGAGTTTCTTGGGCAATGCGGCGATGAATAAAATTATGGGTGCTGCCACTATCAACCAGAATGATGACCTTCCGATGCTTGATGTAACCGATTAGCTTGAGGGTTTGGGGAGCGGAGAAGCCAGTGAGAGCATTGAGGGAAATGATTGGTTCTGCTTCGGGAGGGTCCGAGGGAGGGGTTATGTCAGTGGATTCAGGTGATTCAGACATAGAGGGAGTTTCTTCATCTTCTTCCGAAATCTCCTCAGAGATGGCCATAAAAAGCTTTTGTTCTTTACACTTGTGGCCCGAGAAATATTTTTCATCACAGTTATAACAAAGGCTTTTGAGTTGGAGTTCAGCCATTTCAGCCCAGGTCAATTTTTGGATCTTTAGTGGAGCAGAGGGAGTAGTGGGATTTACTGGTTTAGGGCGAGGGATGAAGGAGGGTTTGCGGTTTTGAGAAGATACAACCTGTTGTGCTTCTTTAGCTCTTTTGG
>ML801453.1:287218-301047 GCA_009831015.1 Picea engelmannii | reverse complement strand
AAGAGAAGTAATGTTCCATTTGGGTTACCCAACCAGTGGGGTCCGAGCCATCAAATTTGGTCACATCCACCCGTGGAAGGCGTAGGTCATGTTGAAAGTGATGGTTCTGCAAGGTATGGGAATGAGAGGAATGGTCACCTTCATTATGTGGGGGTGAGGAAGAGGAAGGGTTATCTGTAGGGATATGCGGTTTGGTGCAGAGTGCCAAAAAGACTGATTCAAGTTGGGTGGTGAGGTCTTGTTTGATTTCTCCCATTGAGGACTACATGGTTGTATTGATGGCGACGACATTGGCACTGAGTTGTTTCACTTCTTGTTGGGTCTTAATGAGACCAGACTGCAAGGTGTTGAAGCGAGATTCCAAGTCTTGGCTATGAGTATGGGCCATGAGGATGGGGGAATTGAAAAGGGGCGGGTGGGGTAAAAAAATATTTTTGCCGAAAAAATGATATGGATGAATGTGATAAGGGCAAAGAGATGAATCCAATGGAATAGGGTTGAAATAATGGTGAAAAAATTTCCAGACTCATTTTTTTTTTTTTACGTCTGGTCTGAAGAATACTGCAGAGAGGAAATGCCCAAATGCATAACCAGAAAGAAATGTGTATTTACTTGGCAACCTGAACACAGTTGTGTGGCAATAGATCTTGTCTGTTTTAATTTGTTTATGTTTCTATCCCCAAGGGTTAGGTATTCAAGGGTTCTACAGACAAGGGTTTGCCCTATGCTATAGCTCTCTGATATATTTGCGGGGTCCAACAGTAGTACTCGGCCCAATATCTCAGGGCACTAACTAAGGAGAATAGACCGTACCCTTAGCCATACTACCCGACTACCCAGGTACTAGAGAGTATCTTCCCGAGTGTTGTTCTTGGTGACACTATTGCAGTCAGGCGGTCAATCGGTTTACCTAAAGAGGGCTTCAGGTAATCTAGGACGATCTGTACATAGGTGTTGTCTGATGCACTACCACTTGAAGGGGTACCAACAGGGGTTACAAGGGTGGCCAACAAATGTGCGCTTAAGTACCACTTGTATTTCCTGCGTGTATGAATCCCTCAACCGCAGGTTTATGCGCGTAACGATAGATCTATGTGGCTTAAAGATGTCAGAATACGTCTCTACCTTGGAAAAGAAAATTTAACCCACACTTTCTGCCAAGGAAAGTGCTCTGATACCACTTGTAATATACCAGATATAAAATGTATGCAAAACAAAAATAAAATGCTAGTAATGGCAGAATAACAACAATATAACCAAAACATTCACCACAATAACACTGAAATGATATAAGAATAACAACAGAAATAACACTTTGAATCTGAAAGAAATGTTCACGGGCCTCTTCGAGGGGGCAACCTCCAGTTGAGCAGAGCTCTATTACAATAATATCCAAGGTAGGGTTCTCATACCCTCGACTCCTATTTATACTAAAAAGAAGCATCTAGAGGAAGATCCTTCTAGAAGCAGAAGCTTCTATTAGGTCTTCTTACATCTGCCTTATTCTATTTTATTGAAAGGCCTTATTAATATTGACCTTTATTACATCCGAATATATTGTTCTACCTATGTGCGGGTTAGGACCCTAACATCCACTTACATGACCTAGATGAGTATACACTTAATGAATTCCCCACGGTAAATGCCATGACCAAACAACTGAATTCTGAAAAAGGCTTGTACAATGTAGACTCTATATCTATGTGCCCCTCATCCACACATACGGTTACGATATCCAAACCCTCGATGATACATCTCTCTCGATATGGACCATGCAGTGTATGTATGAAGCAATGGAAAGGAAATGAAGAAGAGATGGATGATTTCCTTAATAACACCATGTGCTAATATATTGGGTTTGAGGGGTGGGTTGATAAACTAAAAATGATAGAATGTCATCATACAACATCATTGGAGAAAAAAATATATCATATCGTTGGCATTTGGAGGGAGACCTCACTTTAGATTGTCGTTGGCTATGAGGAGCTACTTAAGTATATTGATTTTGAAGCACAGGAGCTCACATATCAAACCCATAATGGTTTTGAAACATAAGACTAAGTTTGAGAGGGAAAGTCGACAAGCAAGAGCTCTATGCTATATTGGAGTTCAGAAATGGCGAAACTGTGGAGAGGAAAGGCAGAATATGGAAGAGGAGCTCGCATTGCTTTTAGCCGTAACTTTTGGTGAAGATTTGTATTGTTGAGGTAACTGTTTCAAGGGTTACAAATGCTCCATTCTAGTGAACAAGGAGGAAGAGGATCAATATCCCACTGGAAGAGAGGTTTCTTGGAAATCAACCTCTTATACTATGCCCAAATCAATGCTCAAGGATTTACCAAGTGGCGTAGGCGAGGAGGAGGATGATTTAAGGTTCAAGAAACCCCAATGGATTATCGACGAAGAAGACGATTACAAGAAGAGGAGGCTTAACAAAATTATTTCCCTCGACAAAATCAACGGGACCAAGCTATGAAACGTTTACTTAGTGAATAATTAAAAACATTCAGATCTGATAGGAAAATGTGTGCACATTGTAGATTCCCTAAGGTCTGTCTCTCCTCCCCTGGGCCTTATATTTTCTCTTGCAGAAGGTAGACTTGTAATTCCAACTTGTAATACCCCTATTTTCCCTAGCTTGTAATTCATCATTAATTATGATCACCATGTTATGGGATGTGAACAATGTAAATGTATTATTATTTAGATTTCCAATAACTGATTATGGGGGTGAAGCCTTGAATTAATGGCCATGATATCACTAGAGGAAAGACTGAGGAAACTGTAGAGAGGGTTCATTATGTCAAAATGACCCCAAATTCTCTTTGTTGAAATAATAAGCCTCATCCTGATCCCAAGGAAAAATTAGTTAACGAGGAAAGGACTGGTGGTTGAACACTCAAATACCCCAATGAATGGAAGCATGGAGGGTCTGGCTGAGGAGACAAAAAATTGTCAGCCTGAAGTACCACAGAGGGCAGTTTCCTATAGGCCTAGACCGACCCAAGTTCCTTCTGATAGAAGGAAGAGGACAAGTTTGAATCCTTCCCGGGGAGGAAAAAGGCGTGGAAGAATACATACGAAGGCATAAAAGAAGGAGACTATGCCCACATGGAGTTTGTGACCGGGATATGCATAGAGAAAAGAGGAGAATGCATGAGGCTCTGGGGTTTTGAAGAAGAGCTGAAGGATTTAGTTGTTATGGTTAAAAGGAGAGAACAAGAGAAAGGATCTCTGAGAGTTTGCAGAAAACATGACCTGAGTAGAAGGTCACGATCTTGATGGCGAGGGAGAATTCGATAAACCTCGCAGAGGTTGTCACAAAGAAAGAATCTCTAAGAAACTGCACAAGTTCCCTAGTGATATCATGGCTTGGCATGAGGGTGGCCAGAGCGCTAAGAATGAATACCTCTGAGCCTATGGTTGGGTGGAAAGGCGAGCACCCATAGTCAATCGGTGATCGACTATAATAGATAAGTATTTCCTATACCCTGTGTACTAGAATTGAAATGAGTGGTTGGATGTCTGTTGCTATGACTAAAATTTGCATTGCATGATTAATGTTAGTAATTCCCATTGTTCTTCTGTGAACCCCTACATTCGAATGGTTTCTGTTTGCCTCTGCTTAGCAACAAGAGAACTATTAGACATGGGTCTTCAAATGAAATTAGGAATAATATTATGGTTTATGTGATGGTTGGAAAATGCTTAAGGGAATTTTCCAAAGGATTTATTTTGTAATGTAAGAGTCGGGGTAGACTTCACTAGAATGATTCATTCCTGTTGATCCCTCGAAAATACCTTTCCTTGTTTTAGAACTTAAGTTCTATGAATGGAAGGTGCTTCCTTCAAACCATTCGTCCAAGAGACCATGGGCCCATGCCCATGACCTTAACCAAATCTTGACTAAGAGTTATGAGTGTAGCCTCTGGAGCTTGACAAAGTTCCATAGGACCAGGTCCATGGAACCCTTCGCTACACTAAAAAAGTAGCTAATTTATTCGTGACTATAGAGCTCCGGGGTGAATGAACATTGCAACGTCCAAATGTGTCGAAGGCGACCTGTCAGACCGGTAACTTGACGGTTGACTGACAATTGGTGGTCATTTACCCGTTATTGTAGGATTCATCCCCTTGTTAAACCTTGATCCACTTCTCAGTTGTGAATTAACATGAGTTGTATATATGAGGTTATTCAGAATCTCCCCTACCCATTGGATCTACATCGTGGTCATTCGACGTTGACCTACTCTGGGAGAAAAAGAGTGTTAAACGAGAGGAACACCCAAACATCGAAGTCGCGAAGCAACCAGGACCGTCGATCCGAGGATGCTTCGGGATATCTCCTAACCATTGGATCTAGACCATGGTCAGTCCAGCGTTGACCTACTCCGGGAGAGAAAAAGTGTTAAACAGTCAGAACCTCTGAACGCCAAACTCGTGAAGTAACGTGGACTGTGGATCTAAGGATCCTTCGGGACCCTTCTCGACCATTAGATCGAGCCTAGTGAAAGGGTAACATAAAGTACTCTGGCGAAGTCCTACTCTGAGAGGTTCGACATGTTAGTGAATGAGAATATCGTCGGAGCGTCGAAGGTCAAAGTGATGTGGCACGCTGATGTCACCTAGGGTGACTTTGACCCATAGTAGGTGTGCCACATGTCACCTTGATTCGTGACTTTCACAGACCTTAAGTGTCAAATAGACCTTAACATGTGTCACCAGTTGATTTGGCCACGTGTCACACTTTTCTTCCACCAAATGTCTTTCGTTGGATCAAACCAAGGAAGATTATGGGCTATCCGATCATTATTCGGCTCTCCAGCTAAACCCCACTTTGGGTGATTCAATATGCAAGGCGTGGAGTTTCCTCGAAGTGCTAAAGGTCGGAGTGATGTCAACAAATGACATGGACAAAGTACACAGTGACCGTGTGACGGATCCACTGCATGTCAACACGTGGCTAAGCCACATGTCCTATTGATTTATCATATATGGTATAGAGTTGGAGAGATGGTTACCATGCATCAACATGGCATCGTCACCACGTATATGCCAGGTGGTAGATGGTAGTAGGGACACACGTGCAGAAAGCCACGTACACAAGAGGGACCCGCTCCAAAAGTTTGGGAGTTCGGGAGTTCAGAACTACGGGTGTTTGGAGTGCTAAGACGCAAGCTCCAAAAAGGGCTGAAGGGTCGGAGCCACATGGTAGGACTCTAGGGTTCGGAACTCTGGAGGATTTGAAAATAGAGAAAAGTGGTTAAAGTGACGAAGTGTCGAAGCACCAAAGTTTCCCTTATAATAGTGTCTAGCTCCGATAGGACCAACCTGCGTGCGTCCTGGTGATGTGGCATTTCTAGATAGCTCCACGTGGCATTGTGGGATTGGACATGAATTAGATGTGGGACACCACCCCTCTATTCAAGTCCAAGCAAATGGTTATGTGCGGGTAAATCTTAACCATTATATCCAAAGGTGGACAGAGCTCCACTATAGATTCCGGAGTAGAGAGAGGCTTCGGGTCTCCGAGAAGCTTCAACGTTATACAAAAGAGTATGGAAAGGTTGAACCTCGGAGGATTAGGTTCCAGTGCCAGTCACATGGTAAGGTAAAAAGGGAAAAACAAGAAGCACCGAGGTCCTGGGAGCGGAGAAGCCCATGATGACTCGACAAAGATTTTCCCCTATAAATCCTTCTTCCACAACTATGTCATTTCCAAAGGATGACGATCAGGGCCGCGACAGTGCCATGGTTGATGGTACAAGGAAAGTGGAGCCACATGGCGAAGGGGGCGGCCATTAGCCAATGACACCCCAAAAAATTCAGAAGGCCTTAACTCTCAAACCAAAACCTAGTTTTGGACGAGCTTCTAGTCGTTGGAAAGCTCTCAGAGAGAAGAAGGCAATGGTGCCTCTCTTCAAGGAACTTAGAGAAGCTATAATAAAGAGAAAAAATTATATCCCATCCCTTAAATGGGTACTTAAGGGTTGGGTGTGTTACAAAGTGGTATCAGAGTGAGGAACAACACTTGGCCTACTTGGGCTCACTAAAGAGTCAAGGGATTATATTTTTTTTCTTTCTTAGAAAACATTAAGGGAGAGGGCACCCTACCCTACCCTATCTAGTGGAGCATGATTCAAACACAGGCCTGGATGGGCTGGAGAATAATCATAAGAATAGTTTACCAAGGCTAAGATGAGCTTGTTGAGAGTCTTATTGTCGTATGGAAATTATCTGCATAAGTTCCTTGAGTATAAGGATGCAGAGTAAAATTCAGTTGGGATTTTACCCAACGATATTGAATCATGCTAGACTGTGGCAGATGAAGCCTATCATTTCTTTTGGAGAAATGATAGCCAATCCTATAAAAGTTTGATTATGTCGAGGGTCATTAATGATAAAACTTGGATTCAAATGGCATAAACTTGTTTTAAGGAGTACTTAAGTCCAGAAGGAAAATGGACTGAACAGGTGGCAGGAATTGCCTAAAAAGTGGGCTTATGAAGCCTCTATTAATTAAAAGTGTTGATTAAATGAAGGATTTTTAATTGGGAGAAAAATCCTCCATGTCTGGAGTCCTTATTGGAGTAGGTGAGATCAACCTACTTGACCTGTTATAACTGAAAAACTTCCTACTGGGGTAATCCCTCTTTGTAAAATCAAAGAAGTCATGAGGACTGAGAATGAACCCCATGGAAGAAGTGAAATGACATGAGCAAGTTCAAAATCTCATGGTTGTGCTAAGGGAGTGTGTATCCCTATTAACTTAAGGGTGTGTATATGCAAGAGGAATAGGTTTGGTGACCATTTTCTAAAAAGGGAGAGCATGTGCAACTCTCTAGTTCCGAAGGGAATTGAGAAACAAATTTGTTTCTAAGTATGGGAATTGTTGGGAAGAATTTTTCTAATCAAGATAATAAATGGAGCTGCAGAAATATGGAGTGATTGAGTGAGAAATCACCGCAACCTCCCTTGCTTGGCGGATAGAAAAATAATCAGCCATAATTCTTGTGGGAGGAGGAGAGTGACCTCTGTCTTTGGATGTTGTTGAATAGAAAGATTAATGAAATGTTGATCCTGAATGTGGTAAAGGAAGTGTTGGGACACTTCTAGATGACCAATGGGTCAAGTTGACATCCAGAGGTGGATGGTACCCATATAAGGTATGGCTTGGTATGCTCAAGTAGTAGTGAGAGGGAATCTAGAAAAGGATTCCCTTGATAAAAACATATGTTAACCAAAAATTGTTTGAGGCATGAAATAGAAGCTTGATAAGTTGTCTTGCTACCTTGGGCACTGTTGGAGTTGCCCAGATAATATTTATGGGCTGTTGAATAATTTTATAATACCAGAGGCAATAATACTTTCTTGATGGTTGTTGTCATATGGGAAGAGGGACATAGTTATGACTATGTCTGTTAAACTTTCCATGTGGATATCATGTGAATGACTGCAAGCTCTCAGCAGAGAGGGAATCTCGATGTTGAGTATCTCTATGAGACTTGTCATAAGAACGGTAGCAAGATCCTTGGGAGGAGGCTCTGGAAGCCTGATATGTCCATGTGTATGAATGACATGGAAAATGTGCAAGCAATGAGCTTGCATGATGAATGTTTGGCTATGTTTGTATATACTTGAGTGCATGGATTTAATGCATTATGAGGTTTCTTAATATGAAAGCTGATATTAGGACCAAATAGATATGGATGATATTAAATGTGCAAGTGATGCACATGTATGATGTAAGAGTATATGTATACTAAAGGCACAATGTGACTTCTTGGATGAGTGAAATGTAATGCAAGAATTGCACTTGCCAAGATTAAGTGAATACCATGAATGCATGGCTGACTCCATTATGAAGAGTCATGAAAGTTATGTTTTGAATGATAGCTTGACGGGAATGTGTTCCATTCTCTTAGGAAAGGCTAGTATAAATAGACGAAGGAGTAAATGAGAAAGGATGCTATGTTGTCATGATAAGAAGCAACATGATTATGCCTTTGAGGATCGCATGAGAATGATTGTGAACAATCATGAATTGAATGATTTTAAAGTAAAGATGTATGTGAGTTGTGAAATATACCTATGGTAGCTACACATAGGCTTATGATTATGCATGTGGTTAAGTACATCATGGATGTAAGTTAAGAAAACAAGGAATATATTTGGATAAATAAGTTGGATGCATAACAAAGATGCATGTTTATATTCCTTATGGAATATTTGGTAAACAATTGAAGCTAACTCAAGGTTGAGGCCATCAAAGATAGTGATGGATATGCAATAAGGAAGTTGCATGCCAAAGGAGTTTCCTATGGAGGAACCATGTGAAGACTCTATCATGAGAACATAGTCACAACCTTAATGATCGCTGAGAATTGGGCAATGGGATATATATATATATATATATATATATATATATATATATATATATATATATATATATATATATATATATATATATATATATATATAATATTATGATAACTAAATGGTAATGTGCAGTGTGCACATGTTCATAATTCATTGTGAGCAAAAGGTTTGTTGTGGTAGCATGTTGATTTACCAAGAAGGTTGAGGTGAACCTAACTAAGATTGCTCAAGGAAAAGAGCATGGATATCACAATAAGAAGTAGATTGCATAAGCAAAGAAGGAGAAAATGAGGAACATTTTTCTCACCCTAAAAACTCTGAATTGTTTAACAGAGTTTTAAGCCTTGGAAGAGCAGTTGTGGGAACAAGTACAACTGGAAAAAGGGAAAATGAATAAATAATCATATTTAAATGAATAGGCTTGGTCAAACTGTGTTAAATAAAGGCAGTGAGGCCTTGAGAAATAACTCAGTTGGACTAAAATTCCAGGGCTGTGTAGGAGTTGGACGAGGGAATATTTTATTGAATCCTTTCTTGTTGATTATTGTATTTCTCTGGTACGAGAGATTGATTTAATGATGCAAGTAAATGTTTTGACACCATAATGATGATGGTTGTATGACTGTAAAAAAAAACAATTGAGAATTGTTTGTGTTGCACTCATGAAAACATTAAGGATATTGTGATGAAGTGCATAAAGATATGCTAAGACATATCTGAAAAATGTTTTATTGATTGGAATGCTATGATACATGCATTTTTATTTCACATGACGACTAATATAATTGTGGTGTATGTCATGTGTAGAAAGAAATTGAAATTGTTGGGAAAGACAATTACCAATGGTAGAAAACCTCAAGAATAGGATGAATGGGAGAAGGTCATTGTTGAAATATTGTTGAGGGGACTTTGGGAGCCCCACGAAGCACTGTTGATGAGGTACAAATCTAAAAAAGGGTGCTAGCAGCCAAAACATGTATAAAAATGTTTATGCTTGTATGACATAAGGTATGAAGCGATTTGGTAAGAACCCCTTATGAAAAGATTCCATTATCTTACTGATATGCGAATAATTTTGAGTGGCTATTGTATGTCATTACTACCAAAGCAGGGTAAGATTCAGGAAAGAAGAATCTAAATAATAGAGAGAGGAATTCTATGCCAGTCAAGGATGAGTTATAATCCTTGAAAGAAAATGCATGAGTAAGGAGTACCATGGGTACAATGACCAATCTAGGGATATTGGGAATAAAGGTGCTCATAGTTAGCACATTGCATGGAATGGATTGAGGAAATGCATGTTTGCATAAGGGGGTAGGCAATGGATTGCCCATTAAGGAAGGAGTATCTTCCAATACTCTACTTGAATTTTAGATGTGTTAAAGAAAAGAGAATTTTGGGTGGCCATGAGTGTTGGCACCATGGTTACTAATGAAAGAAGAATGCTTGGGTGCATTCAAGAGAAACTTTTAGTTTCATATGTGCTGGTTTGGGATCGTGATCAACCTGTAGCGGGAAGCATAGTCCTACTGTAAGAGTGAATGAAAATGATTAAACCTATGGTGAAGAGGTTGGTTGAGCTCCAACACACCATGGCAAGGTGCTTGTCATAAGTATGGTGAACTTGAACCCAATGTAAGGGTACATTGGATATGGATGTGGCCATGAATATTGGCACACTTATTAAAGTCAACTGATATTTGAATCACATTTGGAAAATTTGGTATGTTGAAAGGATGCATATGTAAATAATGATATTTCTTTTTGTTCTGTACCCTTGAATAGATGAAAATGACTTGGACTATTAGTATGCATAGTTTTGAAAATATAAAGTGCATGAAAACTAACAACTTGTTTGGCTGAGGAATGTTGAAATTGCAGGAATAAAAAGGTCTTGGATATGGAGGTGTTGTAAACCCATGAGGAAGACCAATTTCCTGCTGAGCTAAACTGCTATGGGAAGGAAAGTCCCATACTTGTGAATCTGGTTCCTGTGCGGAACATATCTGAAAATAAATGTGGAATTTGGAAATATGTGGGTGACAAATTTGCAAGAAAATTATGAATTTGAAATTGATGATAATATCTCATAATTTTTGTATACCTGTGATACATGTGAGATGAAAAAGATCTGTCTAGGGAGGACATATAAAGGTTGTCAAAGGTGGAAAGCATGAAAAATGCTACTGTTGAAACATGAGAACCATGTGGTAATCCATGATCGGCCTAGAATATGTTGTGTTGTGGTAACACAAGCTGGAGGGATGCCTCGACAGAGCAGGTCAGAGGGACGCCTTGACTGTAAGACTCAATGAAGTTTCTAAAACTCTTCTTGTGTGATAAGGCCTTGGCAAGGCAATATGGATCGCCCAAGGGACTGTATAGCAGAGAAGGGGATGCATGAGCCTGGGCCTGGAGTGTGAGTGACCGCAAGGAAGATGAGACTTTGATAATTATTATAAACTATTGATTGGGATCATGCACATAATGGGTATGTTAAGGAAAAATAGTGAGCCAAGATAACAAGAAATCCATCTGGATGCAAATCCACGAACTGCATAGATAAGTATTGTGGTAGATTATGAAATCTTTCCTCTTGAATTTTGCACAAAAATAAGATGTTTTCGCGTGAAATTGTGATTAATATGCTTGTTGTCCAAAATTATTGAAGGCAGGTGACGAAGTCCAAGGGTCTGGAAAGGACCTGGCCAAGAAAGAGAATCAAGATCTCTGAAGCAGCTGAATGACAAAGGAATGACATGTGTTACTGAGAAAGAACACCAAGGACGGTGTTCCTTTTAAGCGGGAGGGGATTGTAATACCCATGTTTTCTCTAGCTTGTATTTGATCATTAATTATGATCACCATGTTATGCCATGTGAACAATGTAAATGTATTATTGTTTAGATTGCCAATAACTGACTGTGGGGGTGAAACCTTGAAGTACTTGTTAGAAAAATAGGATCGTGGAGCAATAAAATAAAACAAATGAGGAAATAAAACACAGAAGATACCCGATACAATAGAGATACAAATATACGTGGTTCACCCAGTGTGGGCTACGTCCACCAGAGAAATTACCAGGTCTTTCCTTTATTATTATCCAACAAATGAAGGGATACAACCTACAACAGACCCGCTATAACTTACTCTACTTTCTCTCACAATCTCCTTGCTCAGAATACAATATTCGCAATGATACATAGCCACAATACAATTCCCTCATAAAAGAGGGTTTCCTTCTAGGGAAAAAAAACCTAACATAACTTCTACCGTCAAATCTGCGACCTTATAATGAACGGTCCAGATTTACTATGAAATTACAATATACATTTACAAGGCAATTTTTCTTTCGGGGGATCGCTTGCCCCCAGACCCCGTAGGGGGTGTAACCCCTCGTTGCACTCCCCCGCGTGGAGGAGTGTACATTCTTCCAGGGTGTAAAGTCTTCATGGGGTATAAACATGACTGAAAACAAAGACCTCTAAATCAGGAAGGTAACCAGGCTCCACAACCAACAATCTCCAACTTGGAGACTGATTTGAACAACTCCACTGCTATTGTATCTACTGGACTATGATCCTTCTTGGACTTGTAAAATTTCTCATCTTCACCTTTGTGTTTGAAGACCAACTAAAACTGAGCAGGAACTCAGTTTCTCCCTAGTTACTCCCTTTGTTAACATGTCTACAAGATTCTGGCTAGTGTGTATCTTTTCCAACTTCAAATGTCCATCTTCCAAGACAGATCATATGAAATGGTACCTAAGTTGTATATGGTTAGTGTTCAAATGGAAGGCTTATTTATTTGCAAGATGAATGCCACTCTCACTGTCACAGTACAACCTGCTATTCTCCTGCTTCTTTCCCAATTCCTCCATAAACCTATGTAACCAAATCATTTCTTTACTAGCCTCTGTAGCAACAACATACTCTGATTTTGTTGTTTAAAGTGAAACAACCTTTTGCAGTTTTGAAATCCAACTTAATGTTGTTCCACCTATAGTAAAAACATATCTTGTGGTGCTCCTCCTGCTATCTTTATCACCTGCCATATTTGAATCAACATATCCATGTAGAACAATGTCTGAACCTACAAAACATAATGTATGAGTAGCAGTACCTCTCAAATACCTGAGAATCCACTTTACTGCCTCCCAATGTTCTTTACGTGGATTGTTCATACACCTTCTCACAACTCCCATTGCATGTGCAATATCTAGTCTTGTGCAAACCATCGCATACATCAAGCTGCCAATTGTTGATGAATAAGGGACCATGGACATGTATTCTATCTCCTCCTATGTCTTGGGACACATTTCCTTAGTTAATTTGAAATGGTTGGCCAAAGGTGTACTAACTGGTTTTGCATTCTACATTCTAAACCTCTCCAACGCCTTCTCTATGTACTCACCCTGAGAAAATGTCAATTTGTGATTTTTCTTGTCTCTTGTTATTCTGATACCAAGAATTTTATTTGTGGCACCCAAATCCTTCATCGCAAATGAATTAGCTAATTTCTTCTTGAGCACATTTATATCCTGCATATTAGACCCTGCAACAAGAATGCCATCTACATACAATAGCAAGATAATATAACTTCCATTTTCTAGCCTTTTAAAATAAACACAGTGATCAGAATGACATCTACTATAACCTTGTTCTATCATAAACCTGTCAAACTTCAAATACCACTACCTTGGAGCTTGCTTTAGGGCATACAAGCTCTTCTTCAACCTGCATACCAAATTTTCCTTCCCTTTGACCTCATACCCTTTTGGTTACTGCATATAAATATCTTCCTATAAATCCTCATGGAGAAAAGTTGTTTTTACATCTAATTGTTCAAGATGCAAATCTTCTATTGCCACAAGACTTAAAATAGTCCTAATTGAATTCATCTTAACAACAGGAAAAAATATTTCATCAAAATCTATACCTTTCTTTTGTGCAAACCCCTTTACAACAAGTCTAGCCTTGTACCGCTTTTTGCCTCCATCTTCTTCCCTCAACTTGTAAACCCATTTATGCTGTAATGCTCTTTTTCTTGCAGGCAACTGAACCAATTCCCAAGTCTGGTTATTTACCAAGGAATCCATTTCCTCTTTTATGCCTTGCTCCCACTTCTTTTTGGTGTCTACTTGCATTGCCTCTTCATAACATTTTGGTTCACCAGAATCAATCAACAATAAATAACACAATGAAAGAGAGTATCGTTTAAGGGGTCTACTTAACCTAGTAGATCTTCTAACAACACTTGCAGGAGTTTGAGGTACCTGTTGCTCCTGTTGTTGTACATTTTGATTTTCTGGTTCCTTTGGAATTTCTTTTTCAGTGATCTCATCAAGCACTGTGTATTTTGGTTTTTCTTTTTCTTGTATCTTTCCCTACAACTGATATTTGTACATGACCTTCTCATTGAATATGACATCTCTACTCCTAATGATTTTG
>ML801453.1:243178-286720 GCA_009831015.1 Picea engelmannii | reverse complement strand
TGGTTCCCATACATCTGTATGCACAGGCTCTAACATTTCACTCTTCTTTTATTTTCCAACTCTGAGAAATCTAACTCTCTTCTCTTTTCCATAAACACAATGCTCACAGAAATCCAAATCAATTTGTTTAAGATATAGCAAAAAATTTCTTTTGTGAAGTATCTGCATCCCCTTCTCACTCATGTGTCCAAGCCTATGATGCCACAGTGTTGTATCCACTCATGTAGAAGCTAAAAAGATATAAGAGTCAGTATTACCAGTACATAAATACAATGTACCTACCTTCTCTCTTTTGTTATCACCAATGATCCTTTGGTGACCTTCCACACCTTATCTGTAAATATGGATATACAACCTTCACTTGCCAACTGCCCTGTTGAAATCATATTTTTCCTTAGATTTGGAACATGTCTTACCTCTTTGAACAACCATTGGTTTCCATTCTTTTGCTTTATTTTTACCTTTCCCATTCCAACAATTTTGCATGGTGCATCATCACTCAAATGAACCTGTCCAAAATCACCTTGAACATAATCTAGAAAATGTTTCCTATGGGGTGTGGCATGAAATGAAGCCCCTGAATCTACTACCCAAGACTCAGAAATATTATCTACAGAAATAATAAAAGCATCTTGTAACACATCACCTATTACATTTGCTTCTTGATTTTTCTCATGTTGTCCATCTCTTTGTTTCTTTGGAGCTTTGTAGTCTTTCTTCAGATGTCCTTTCTTTCCACAATTCCAACACTATATCTTCCAAGTCTGGATTTGGATCTGCCCTTCCTAGAATTCCCATAGTTCCCTGAGCCCTTTCCTCTATCCTTTTGTCTTCCCCTGTTCTCCATGTTTAACACATTACCTGATGTCTCACTTGTGATTTTCCTTCGCATTACCTCACTAAGGATAACACCAACAACATCATCAAATTTTAAAGTGTTTGAACCAGAGACATAGTTACTTACATCCATGAACAAGCTGTTCCATCTTTCTAGAAATGAGCACAAGATTAGAAGAGCATTGACCTCATCATCAAAGTCCACTTTTACTGAACTTAGTTGATAAGTAACTGTATTAAATTCATTTAAATGATATGCAATAGGCCCACCTTTTGACATATTCATATTAAATAATTTCTTCATTAGAAAAACCTTATTGGATGCCGAGGGTTTTTCATACAATTTAGCCAATTCATCCATCAATTCCTTCATTGCCTTTTCTTTCAAAATATTGAAAGCCACCAACGCTGCCAGGCTCAGTCGTATCGTTCCTAGTGCCTTTATGTCAAGAACCTCCCATTCTTCGTCGTTCATGACCATCGACTTCTTTGTTATTCCACTCAATGTAGGAATAGATCCTTTTGATATAAATAATCTTCCATCTGCATCTTTCATAACTGGTAGTTTTGGCCTTTAAATTTCTCGACCCTAAACTTTCCATCTTCCGCCATTTCTCCCACTTGAACCAGGAACCCTCTTTTCTTGCGAGTTACCTTTCGCTCTGATACCAGTTGTTAGAAAAACATGATCATGGAGAAATAAAATAAAACAAATGTGGAAATACAACACAAAATATACACAATACAATAGAGACACAAATATACATGGTTCACCCAGTGTGGGCTACGTCCACCAGAGAAATTGTCAAGTCCTTCCTTTATTATTATCAAACAAATGAAGGGATACAACCTACATCACACCTGTTGTAACTTCCTCTTCTTTCTCTCATAGTCTCCTTGCTCAGAATACAATATTCACAATGATACATAGCCACAATACAATTCTCTCATAAAAGGGGGTTGCCTCCTGTTGACGATAAAAATCGCAACGAGGATTTTACCTGCAAAGTATTGCTAAAACCTATTATTTAAACTATGCTAATGATATATAATACTGGTAGGTGGGACCCCCTCTTAGACTGGAGGATTAGAGAAAGTCTATTCACACATTTTATGCTATTTTTTGATGCTGCTTATAGGGTTCTACATGATTGATGATGAAATATTGGTTTTATTGCGACATAATGGCAGATGGATAACACATTTTATGTGTTGATTTCGTTATTCTAAGCTCTAAATTCCATGTTATGATGGCTTATGTTGACTGTTATTAATTTTTCTATTGGCGCCATGATTCATTGTCTATTACACCTGCACAAGACACATGTTAGTAACAACAAGAAATAAGAGCAATGGAAAGGGACTTATGAAAAAAATCAAGAAATGAAACTATACTATATGATGCTATACTATGTGCAAATGAAATAAAAAGAATTAATGTTAGTCCTAACTAGCAATGTTAGTGGCTATACTATTTATATTCAGTTATATTGGGCGCATTTGATATATGTTATAACATGTTTTGGCAATGGTTAGTATGGATTGGGGTGGCACATTTGACAAGTAATATGTGCAAGTTTCAAAGCATGGGATTAATTGCATGAGGTTAATGACATTGTTTTGGTTGGCTGTCGTGTACTATGAATTGAATGAAATGGAGGATGGAAGCGACGTGCAGTAAATGCACGTCCCTCCATACTTCTCCCACTGGGCCGTCACCCTAGCATGGTTATTGTTCATTTGGTTTTTGTTGTGGTTAAACTCCGAGATTCAAGTGTGGAAGGAACTGCTCGACCAACTCGCATTTTTAAGGCCATTGGTTACAGGTATGGTTCTTTTCGCCCATCCATGAATTCGCTCTGTAATGAAATAAACGTTGACTTGGTAATGTGTTGGTTTGTGTCTTCCGTGAGATTGGCAACTGTGTAAACGAGTGGTGTTTTCTCTTTAATGACTATGTGTGTTATTCGTTGCAAATAGAATAATCGATGGTTACAGTTGTGATTTCATTGGCTTTTTGTGTGGTGGAAACTATGATGGCTCTTTGTTGTCTTTATGGATTTTTTGTTGGAGGGTTTCACTCTATTCAGCCTTGTTGTCCACCTCCTCACAATTATGGTAACTATTCAGGTTGTATTTGGTGTTATGGGGTTACTATGTATATTTCAAACCACCTCTTGGTCAGTGTATATATTTTCACTTGGCCATGGTCTTATTTTGTGGTATTGGCATCAATACAATTGGTTATAGGGTGGCCTTTATGCCAAGAAATATGCTTTAGGGTTGATTGGTAGTGCTTGGGCCTGCATTTCTATCAACATTGTTGGTTCGACTCTCGAAAAGCGTGAGGGTTATGACTCTGCGCATTCTTTTAATTGGTTACTCTCCAGTGAGGAATCGTTGCTCCTCTGCATCGTGGCTTACCCTACCTAGTGTTGAATTGTCACCCTATTTTACAAAGCTAAGGGTTATAAGGCTTGTGGTTCCACTGGGCTTGTCTCGAAGGTTTCTTACCTACTGCTGATTTGGTCGACTTTCATTCTCACTGTGTTTGGTGACCGAGCGAATCCTTGATTATTTCTTATGATCATTGGTTACAGAGCCCGTTTTTATAGACTCAACTAGTTGCACTCTGTCGGGTATCTTGTTGATTGTCATAAGTTTGTTGAGTAGCATTAATGGTGGCTTGATCATTGACTCGTCTCTGTTTGATCGGGTGATTGGAGAGTTGTAATTGGAAATGATAATTGGTATACAATCGCTGCCTCCTTTTGTTGTGTCGGTTGAATCGATAGCTCAACATTGTTATAAATTGATTGATTGGGGGTAAACAATAATGTACAATCACAGAGATTCCTCCTTTTGTTATGCGTTGGTCTATGTGTTCCCACAACGTGGTATAAATTGAAGTCGGTGGTTGTTGTGTGTTTAATTTGTCCCAATCAAGATCATTACAAATTGGAAATTTGATGATTGAGGCTTGGCTATTTACTGTGTATGGTTATGGAGGCATCGTGCATCGTTTTGTTTTATTACACCATCAGAGATGAAGCACAAGGTTTTTGTAGTATGATTTCATTTCAAATTTATTTGTTAATGTTGTCAAAATAATGGAATCAAGCATGTTTTAAAAGAGTCTGTGCAACCTAGGAGAGACCTGTGTCTATGTTTGATTTGATGATTTATAAATTATGGACAATGATTGATATTTTTATATGCTAAACAGAGTTGAGCAATATGTCTGTGTGTTCCTTTGGATTTTGTTTTAAATATAAAATGGAAGAAATAAAAAGAAACAAAATTCTTTTTACAGGATGTTTGAAAGGCATAGTGATTCTGAGTATGATGATGCAGTGTTAATAAAACGTGTTGAAGATTTTAATATGGGAGATTGAACAAGTTTTAACACATAGTAATTGTTTAATTGATCACAGTAATTGTTTAGTTGGTGTTGGATCATTTGCATTAAATACATAATTGTTTTATGGATTACTTAATTGATTTTACGAACACTATTCGCTCTTTTCCCTACCATTATTTCAATTTTCGCACATTACAATCCCCTTGCCTTCCCATATTCACTATCCACTCTCTGTTCCTAAAATTTAACTACAGTTAAGGGAAACTCTGTATTATGACAGTTAAAGAGATCCCACATGGATGAATTACAGTGACATATTCTTTTGGTTTACGATACAGTTGATTGTTTGATGTCTGTGAGAAATAATCATGATCTTTTCCCCCTCATTTTAACAATTTTCGCTCAATACAACCCGTCACATATTCCTGAACCCTTTTTCACCCCCTGCTCATTGACAATTATTAAACGATTTGTATGGATTGGATTGCATGAGCCTGATATGTTGCTGAGCCAAATTTTATTTCATGTTTAAAAGAGTTGTCATGTATGGTTGTTAAAGAAACTATTTGCTAATCAATAATGCATACAAGAATGAGCTTTTTCAGCAGAGGTAGCCATGGCTGGGGTAACCGAGGAAGAAGAAATTGGATCAGGGGCCCTATAAGGCCAATATTATCTATACACTTTGATGCAGACTCACAAGAGTTAGGCCAACTATTTCAAGTTGGATTGGGCAAGGAGTAGTCCAACCTAGGTCCAAAAGGCCTCCCTTCCAAGCCCCATAGATCCCTGGTATCCCAATGCCCCCTCATGTCTCACTGCAACTTGAAGTCCCTGAAAACGACGGATGGCAAGAGATTGTCCACCCGACAGTCTCCCAACATCGTGGCCGGCCTAACTTATCTTTACCTGCTCCTCTGCCTGTAAACCAGATTGTCCAAGATGCCCCTGTGCACTCACTAGTACAATCTTCTCATGCAAGAAAATAGTTAAAAACCGAGGCCCACCATGCTCCTGACAAAGGAAAAGCCACTGCTGCCCCCTCCTCACCCTCAAATGACTCTGCAAAATTTGTCTCCTTTCGCATGCATTTGAGAGATGATTTCTCTCATGTGATCAGTGAGATTAGGCCGAAAGGCTCCACACAAACTAAGGCAAATTCAGAGAGATCAAAAGGTGACAACAACAACAAAGGAAATATTGCCTCCCAAAGTGGCAAATATGGATTTTGAGTTTTTATATATTAATTGTTGAGAACAATTGACTTCTAAAATTTTGGACAACACACTATTTTTTGGATATATGGGTAATATATTTTTGGAAATAATTTCAATTATCATTGATATAATTGTCAAATATGGAAGTGATGATGGGAGTCACAAGGAGGGATGTTTTGTTTGATTAACTAGTTGTGTTATGATTGTTAAAGAACTAAAGGTAGTCATAAGGGGTCCCGTCTACTAGTTATTATTTATTAAAAAACCCTTATTATGATTTTATTACATTTCCCCCTTAACTAAAAACTTGGTTGAGTTTTAGTTAACTTAACTAAAGAAGTAGTTCACCTACCTCAACCAAGTCTAATTTGCTTAAAGGCAAAAGGAAAAAGAGGGACAAGAGGATAATAGAAGGAGAAGCATACTAAGGTTTGCTCTTTGAATTTTGTTGAGATAATTAAGTTTTCATTTATTCCTTAATTCATTAGAAGCCTAATTCTTTCTTATGATAGTAGGGTCCTATTGTAGATAGCAAGATTCATGGCTGAATTACATCATTCATACACTTGTTTTTCAGAGGTGTTGATCTATCTTTGATGGTCTGTGTAGACTTGTCAGTTTGTGAATTAATTTTCATGACTGACAAAAGAAAATTGTGTAGAGTCGAGTGGGCAACAATCTGTGGCAAGCTGATCCAGCTTTTAGAGTTCAACTTTTTATTTTATGTCAGAAGCCCTTTTGTATGATTCATCGGGGACATCTAAGTTTGACTTTGGTCCAAAACTTCCTCAGGAAATTTTGTAAAGAGACCGATTCTTTTGATGAATTGGAATGAAATAAATGATTGCTTTATGTCTCATCTGTTTTGATTATTGAATTGGTGTCTTTACTTCTGTCTCTATATTTATTTCAACATCTGTTATGTTCAGAAAAATACATAAATAATGAATGTTTCAACAAGATTTTATTTATAAAAAACCAGCCTAAGCACTTGTAATCAATACTTGTGAATTGGGATATCAATTTTGATGGATATAAACATAGGGTGATATTCCCGTGTATTTTTCTTTAGCCAAGCAGAATATGAAAATGATTGAGTAAGATCATTTCATATCTTTTCCTCCACACCTCCTAGGGACAAAAGAACCTAACATAACTTCTACTGTAAGATCTGAAACCTTATAATGAACGGTCTAGATTTAATATGAAATTACAATATACATTTACAAGGCAATTTTTCCTTCAAGAACGTTGTTCCTTGAACCCTCGCCAGGGGTGCTCTTTCCCTAGGATCCCCTAGCCGAGGGGATAACCCCCCGAACCCCGCAGGGGAGTAACCCCCCATGCACTCCCCCGCGTGGAGGAGTGTACATTCTTCCGGGGTGTAAATACTTCATGGGGTATAAACATGGTTGAAAACAAAGACCTATGAATCATGAAGATAATCAGGCTCCACAACCAATAATATTGGCCATGATATGACTAGAGGAAAGAGTGAGGAAACTGTACAGAGGGTTCATTATGTCAAAATGACCCCAAATTCTCTTTCTTGAAATAATAATCCTCATCATGATCCCAAGGAAAAATCAGTTAATGAGAAAATGTGTGGTGGTTGAACAATCGACTACCCCAATGAATGGAAGCATGGAGGGTCTGGTCGAGGAGACAAAAAATGGTCAACCCGAAGTACCACAGAGGGCAGTTTCCTGCAGGCCCAGATTGACCCAAATTCCTTCTGACAGAAGGAAGAGGACAGGTCCAAAATCCTTCCTGGGGAGGAAAAAGGCATGCAAGAATACACACGAAAGAAAACAAGAAGGAGACCATGCCCACAGGGGGGTGTTCGACCAGGATATGCAAGGAGAAAAGAGGAGACTGCGCAAGGCTCTGGGGTTCTGAAGAAGAACTGAAGGATTTAGTTGTTCTGGTTAAAATGAGAGAACAAGAGAAAGGATTTGTGAGAGTTTGTAGAAAACATGACCTAAGTAAAAGGTCACGAGCTTGGTTATGAGGGAGCTTTTGATAAACCTCGTAGAGGTTGTGAGAGAGAAAGAGTATCTGGGAAACTACAAAATTTCCCTAGTGATATCATGGCTTGGCACGAGGGTGGCCAGAGCACTAAGAATGAATGCCTTTGATCCTACGGTTGTTCGGAAAGGTGAACACCCACAGTCAGTTGGTCAATGATCGACTATAATAGATAAGTATTTCATATACCCTGTGTACTAGAATTGAAATGAATGGTTGGATGTCTATGTTTATGACTAAAATTTACATTGCATGATTAATATTAGTAATGCTTGTTATTATTCTATGAACCCCTACATTTGAATGGTTTCCGTTTGCCTCTGCTGAACAACAAGAGAACTATTAGACATGGGTCTTCAAATGAAATTAGGAATACGATTATGGTTTATGTGCTAGTTGGAAAATCCCTAAGGGAATTTTCCCATGGATTGATTTTGTAATGTAAGAGTCGGGGTAGACTTCGATGGAATGCTTCAGTCCCGTTGATCCCTTGAAAATACCTTTCCTTGTTTTAGAACTTAAGTTCTGTGAATGGAAGGTGCTTCCTTCAAACTTGTAGTCCAAGAGACCACATGCTCATACCCATGGCCTTAATCAAATCTTGGCTAAGAGTTATGAGTCTAGCCTCTGGAGCTTGACAAAGTTCCATAGGACCATGTCCATGGAACCCTTTGCTACACTAAAAAATGAGCTAATTTATTCGAAACTCCGAGAGTTCGGAGCTCCAGGGTGAATGAACTTTGCAACATTCAAATGCGTTGAAGGCGACCTGTCGAACCGGTAACTTGACAGTTGACCAACAGTTGGCGATCATTTTCCCGTTATCATGGGATTCATCCCCTTGTTAAACCCTGATCCACTTCTCAATCATAAAGTAACACGAGATGTAGATCCGAGGCTATTCAGGATCTCCTCTAACTGTTGGATCTATGTCGTGGTCATTCAACGTCGACTTAATTTCGGAGAAAAAAAGTGTTAAACGGGCGGAACCCCCAAATGTTGAAGTCGTGAAGCGACGAGGATCGTTGATCCGAGGATGGTTCAGGATATCTCCTGACCGTTGGATCTAGACTGTGGTCAGTCTGGTGTTGAACTACTCTGGGATAGAAAAGGTGTTAAAAAGTCAGAACCTTCGATCACTGAACTCACGAAGTAACGTGGACCGTGGATCTAAGGATCCTTTGGGACCCTTCTCGACCGTTAGATCAAGCCTAGTGGAAGGGTAGCGTAAATTACTTCGGTGAAGTCCTACTCTGGGAGGTTCAACATGTTGGTGAATGAGAATATCGTCGGTGTGATGTGGCATGCTGATGTCACCTAGGGTGACATGGAACCATAGTAGGTGTGCCATGTGTCACATCGATTCGTGACTTTCACATACCTTAAGTGTCAAATAGACCTTGACACATGTCACCAGTTGATTGGGCCACATGTCACCCTTGTCTTCTGCTAAATGTCTTCTGTTGGATCAAACCAAGGAAGATTATGGGTTGTCCGATCATTATTCAGATCTCCAGCTAAACCCCACATCAGGTGATTCAGGATGCAAGGCATGGAGTTTCCCCGGAGCGTCGAAGGTCAGAGTGACATCAACAGACAATGTGGACAAAGTACACGGTGGAGTCTGATCGTGTGACGGAGCCATCACATGTCTGCACATGGCTAAGCCACGTGTCCTAACGATTTATCGTATATGATATAGAGTTGGAGAGATGGGTACCACGTGTCAATGTGGCATCATCGCCACGTATCTTCCAAGTGGAAAATGGTAGTAGGGACACTCGTGCAGAACACCATGTATGCAAGAGGGAACCACTCTGGGAATTCGGGACTTCAAAACTCTAGGTGTTTGGAGTGCTAAGACGCAAGCTCCAAAAAGGGTCGACGGGTTGAAGCCACGTTCCAGGACTCCGGAGGATTTGTAAATAGAGAAAAGTGGTTAAAGCGTCGAAGCGCCAAAGTTTCCCCTGTTTTAGTGTTGAGCTCTGATAGGACAGGATCACGTGCGTCTTGGTGATGTGGCATGTCTAGATAGCTCCATGTGGCATCGTGGTATTGGACATGAATTAGGTGTGGGACCCCACCCCTCTAGTCAATTCCAAGCGATTGGTTAAGTGAGGGTAAATATTAACCGTTAGATCAAACGGTGGAAAAATCTCCACCGTAGATTCTGGAGTACAAAGAGGCTTCAGGTCTCTGAGAAGCTTCAACATTTTACAAAAGAGTGTGGAAAGATTAAATCCGGGAGGAATATGTTCCAACGCCCGTTGATGGGTAATGTAAAAAGGGAAAAACAAGAAGCAGCAAGGTTCTGGGAGAGGATAATCCTGCGATGACTCAACAAACATTTTCCCTTGTAAACCCTTCTTCCACGACTATGTCATTTCCAAAGGATGATGAACAGAGCCATGATAGTGCCATTTCGGATGGTCCAAGGAAAGTGAAGCCACGTGGTGAAGGGGGTGGCCATTGGGCAATGACACCTCAAAAACTTCAGAAGGCCTTAACTCTCGAATCAGAACCCAATTTTGGACGAGCTTCTAGTTGTTGGAAAGCTCTTAGAGAGCAAGAGACAATCATGCCTCTCTTCAAGGAACTCAGAGAAGCTTTAGGAAAGCAAAAAATTTATATCCCATCCCTTAAAAGGGTACTTAAGGGGTTGGGTGAGTTACAAAGTGGTATCAGAGAGGGCAACAACACTTGGCCTGCTTGGGCTCACGAAAGAGTCAAGTGATTATATTTTTTTTCTTTCTTAGAAAACTTTAAGGGAGAGGGCACCCTACCCTACCCTATCTAGTGGAGCATGATTCAAACACATGCCTAGATGGGGCAGAGAATAGTCATAAGAATAGTTTACCAAGGCTAAGATGAGCCTGTTGAGAGTATTACTTTGGAAATTATCTACATTAGTTCCTTCAGGAGAAGGATGTAGATTAAAATTTAGTTGGGATTTTGCCCAACGTGATTGAATCATGCTAGACTGTGGCAGGCAAATCCTATCATTTCTTTTGGAGAAATGATATCCAATCCTACAAAAGTGAGATTATGCCGAGGGGCATTAATGATAAAATTTGGATGCAAATGGCATAAAATTGTTTTAAGGAGTACTTGAGTCTAGAAGGAAAATGGATTGAACAGGTTGCAGGAATTGCCTAAAAAGTGGGCTTATGAAGCCTCTGTTAATTAAAAGTGTTGATTAAATTAAGGGTTTGTAATTGGGAGAACAATCCTCCATGTCTAAAGGTCTTATTAGAGTAGGTGAGATCAACCTACTTGACCTGTTATAACTGAAAAACTTCCTACTGGGGTAATCCCTATTTGTAATATAAAATAAGTCACGAGGATTGAGAATGAACCCCATGGAAGAAGTGAAATAACATGAGCAAGTTCAAAAGATCATGGTTGTGCTAAGGGAATGTGTATCCCTATTAACTTAAGGGCGTATCTATGCAAGAGGAATAGGTATGGTGACCATTTTCTGAAAAGGGATAGCATGTGCAACTCTCTGGTTCCGAAGGGAATTGAGAAACAAATTTGTTTCTAAGTATGGGAATTGTTGGGCAACATTTTTCTAATCAAGCTAATAAATGGAGATGCAAAAATATGGAGTGATTGAGTGAACAATCACCACAACCTCCCTTTCTTGGTGGATAGAAAATTAATCTGCCATAATTCCCGTGGGAGGAGGATAGTGACTCCCGTCCCTGGCTGTTGCTGAATAGAAATATTGATGAAATGCTGATCTTGAATGTGGTAAAGGAAGTGTTGGGACACTTCTAGATGACCAATGGGTCAAGTTGACATACATAGGTGGATGGTACCCATATAAGGTGTGGCTTGGTATGCTCCAGTAATAGTGAGAGGGAATTTATAAAATGATTCCCTTGATAAAAACATATGTTAACCAAAAATGGCTTGAGGAATGAAAGAGAAGCTTGATAAGATGTCTTGTTTCCTTGGGCACCGTTGGAGCTGCCCAGATAATATTTCTGGGTTGTTGAATAATTTTATAATACCAGAGGCAAGAATACTTTCTTTTTGGTTGTTGTCATATGGGAAGAGGGACATAGTTATGACTATGTCTGTTAAACTTGCCATGTGGATATCACTTGAATGACTGGAAGCTCTCAACAAAGAGGGAAGCTCAATGTTGAGTATCTCTATGAGACTTTTCATAAGAATGGAATCAAGATCCTTGGGAGGAGGATCTGGAAGTCTGATATGTCCATGTGTATGAATGACATGGAAAAGGTGCAAGCAATGAGCTTGCATGATGAATGTTTGGCTATGTTTGTATATGCTTGAGTGCATGGATTTAATGGAATATCAGGTTTCTTGATATGAATACTCATATTAAGACCAAATAGATATGGATGATATTAAATGTGCAAGTGATGCACATGTATGATTTAAGAGTATATGTATACTAAAGGCACGATGTGACTTCTTGGATGAGTGAAATGTAAGGCAAGAATTGCACTTGCCAAGATTAAATGAATACCATGGATGCATGGTTGACTCCATTCTGAAGAGTCATGAAAGTTCTATTTTGAATGATAGCTTGAGGGGAATGTGTTCCATTCTTTCAGGAAAGGATAGTATAAATAGTCGAAAGAGTAAATGAGCAAGGATGTTGTCTTGTCATGATAAGAGGCAACATGATTATGCCTTTGAGGATCACATGAGAATGATTGCAGACAATCATGAGTTGGATGATTTTAAAGTAAAGATGTATGTGAGCTGTGAAATATACCTATGGTAGCTACACATAGGCTTATTATTATGAATGTGGTTAAGTACATCATGGATGTAAGTTAACAAAACAAGGAATATATGTGGATAAATAATCTGGATGCATAACAAATATGCATGTTTATATTCGTTATGGAATATTGGTAAACAGTTGAAGCTAAGTCAAGGTCGAGGCCATCAAAGATAGTGATGGATATGCAATAAGGAAGTTGCATGCTGAAGGAGTTTCCTGTGGAGGAACTGTGTGAATACTCTATTAGGAGAATAGAGTCACAACCTTAATGACTACTGAGAATTGGGCAGTGGGCTGCAAGTGTGTGTGTGTGTGTGTGTGTCTATATATATATATATATATCTCCTGGATTACATTCTAAGACAAAATGTATGAGTGGGAAACTAACAAATGAATATTGAATATTATGATAACTAAATGGTAATGTGCAGAGTGCACAGGTTCATAATTCATTGTGAACAAAAGGTTTTTTGTATTAGCATGTTGTTTTACCAAGAAGGTTGAGGTGAACCTAACTAAGACTGCTCAAGTAAAAGAGCATGGATATCACAATAAGAAGTAGATTGCATAAGCAAAGAAGGAGAAAAGGAGGAACATTTTTCTCACCCTAAAAACTCTGAATTGTTTAACAGAGTTGTAAGCCTTAGAAGATCAGTTGTGGGAACAAGTACAACTGGAAAAAGGGAAAATGAATAAATAGGCATATTTAAATGAATAGGCTTGGTCAAACCATGTTAAATAAAGGCAGTGAGGCCTTGAGAAATAACTCAGTTGGACTAAAAGTACAGGGTTGTGTACGAGTTGGATGAGGGAAGATTTCCTTGACTCCTTTCTTGTTGTTTATTGTATTTCTCTGGTATGAGAGACCGATTTAATGATGTAGGTAAATGCGTTGACACCATAATGATGAGGGTTGTATGACTGTAAAATAAAAAAAACAATTGAGAATTGTTTGTGTTTCACTCATGAAAACATTAAGGATAATGCGATGAAGTGCATAAAGATATGCTAAGACATATCTGAAAAATGTTTTGTTGATTGGAATGCTATGATACATGCATTTTTATTTCACATGAAGACTAATATAATTTTGATGTATGTCATGTGTAGAAAGAAATTGAAATTGTTGGGAAAGAAAGTTACAAGTGGTAGAAAACCTCAAGAAGAGGATGAATGCGAAAAGGTCGTTGTTGAAATATTGTTGAGGGGACTTTGGGAGCCCCATGAAGCACTTTTGATGAGGTAAAAATCAGAAAAACGGTGTTAGCATCCATAACATGTATAAAAATGTTCATGCCTGTATGGCATAAGGTATGAAGGAGTTTGGTAAGAACCCTTTCTGAAAAGATTGCATTATCTTACTGATATGCAAATAATTTTGAGTGGCTATTGTATGCCATTGCTACCCAAGCAAGTTAAGATTCAGGAAAGAATAATCTGAATAATAGAGAGAGGAAGTCTATATGAGTCAAGGATGAGTTATAATCCTTGCAAGAAAATGCATGAGTAAGGAGTACCATGGGTACAATGACCAATCTAGGGAGATTGGGAATAAAGGTGCTCATAGTTAGCACATTGCATGGAATGCATTGAGGAAATGCAGGTTTACATAAGGGGGTAGACAATGGATTTCCCATTAAGGAAAGAGGACCTTCCATTACTCTACTTGAATTTTAGAGGTGTTAAAGAAAAGAGAATTTTGGGTGGCCATGAGTGTTGGCACATTGGTTACTAATGAAGGAAGAATGTTTGGGTGCATTCAAGAGAAACTTTTAGTTTCATATGTGCTGATTTGGGATCGTGATCAACCTATAGTGGGAAGCATAATCCTACTGTAAGAGTGAATGAGAATGATTAAACCTATGGTGAAGAGGTTGGTTGAGCTCCAACACACCATGGCAAGGTGCTTGTTATAAGTATGGCAAACTTGAACCCAATGTAAGGGTACATTGGGTATAGATATGGCCATGAATATTGACACACTGATTAAAGTCAACTGATATTTGAGTTGCACTTGGAAAATTTGGTATGTTGAAAGGATCCATACATAAATAATGATATTTCCTTTTGCTATGTACCCTTAAATAGAGGAAAATGACTTGGACTATTAGTATGCATAGTTTTGAAAATATAAAGTGCATGAAAATTAACAATTTGTTTGGTTGAGGAATGTTGAAATCGCAGGAAGAAAAGGGTCTTGGATATGGCAGTAATGTAAGCCCATAAGGAAGACCAATTGCTTACTGAGCTAAATTGCTATGAGAAGGAAAGTTGAATACTTATGAATTTGGTTCCTCTGCGGAACAGATCTGAAAATAAATGTGGAATTTGGAAATCTGTGTGTGATAGATTTGCAAGAAAATTTTGAATTTGAAATTGATGATAATATCTCATAATTTCTGTATATCTCTGATACAGGTGAGATGAAAAATATCTGTCTAGGGAGGACAAATTAAGGCTGTCAAAGCTGGAAAGCCTAAAATATTTGTCTATTGAGACATGAGAACCCTGTGGTAAGCCATGATCGCCCTAGAATATGTTGTGTTGTGGTAACACAAGGCGGAGGGATGCCTTGGCAGAGCAGGTCAAAGGGATGCCTCGACTGTAAGACTCAATGAAGTCTCTAGAACTCTTCTTGTGTGAGAAAACCTTGGCAAAACAAGATGGATTGCCCGTGGGACTGTATAGCAGAGAAGGGGATGCATGAGCTTGGGCATGGAGGGTGAGTGACCGCAAGGAAGAGGAGACTTTTATAATTCTTATAAACTATTGATTGGGATCATGCACATAATGGGTATGTCAAGGAAAAATAGTGAGATAAGATAAAAATACAACCATATGGATGCAAATCCATGAACTGCACAGATAAGTGTTGTGCTAGATTATGAAATCTTTCCTCTTGAATTTTGCAAAACAGTAAGATGTTTTCGCATGAAATTGTGATTAATTTTCTTGTTGTCCAAAATTATTGAAGGTAGGTGACGAAGGCCAAGGGTTTGGAAAGGACATAACCGAGAAAGATGATCAAGATCTCTAAAGTAGTTGAATGAAAAAGGCATGACAGGTGTTACCGAGAAAGAACACCGAGGATGGTGTTCCTTTTATGGGGGAGGGGATTGTAATACCCCTATTTTCACCAGCTTGTAATTGATCATTAATTATGATCACCGTGCTATGGCATGTGAACAATGTAAATGTTTTATTGTTTATATTACCAATAACTGACTGTGGGGGTGAAGCCTTGAAATACTAGCCATGAAATCACTAGAGGAAAGAGTGAGGAAACTGTAGAGAGGGTTCATTATGTCAAAATGACCCCAAATTCTCTTTGTTGAAATAATAAGCCTCATATTGATCCCAAGGAAAACTAAGTTAATGAGAAAAGGAATAGTGGTTGAACAATCAAATACCCCAATGAATGGAAGCATGGAGCGTTTTCCCGAGGAGACAAAAAACTGTCAGCTCGAAGTACCACAGAGGGCAGTTTCCTATAGGCCCAGACTGACCCGAGTTTCTTCTGACAAAAAGAAGAGGACAGGTCCAGAATCCTTACTGGGGAGAAAAAAGGCACGCAAGAATATGCACGAAGGAAGACAAGAAGGAGACCATGCCCACATGGGGGTGTGCGACCTTGATATGCGGAGAGAAAAGAGGAGAATGCATGAGGCTCTGGGGTTCTGAAGAAGAACTGAAGGATTTAGTTGTTCTGGTTAAAAGGAGAGAATAAGAGAAATGATCTCTAGGAGTTTGCAGAAAACATGACCTGAGTAGAAGGTCGTGAGATTGATGCTAAGGGAGCATCTGATAAACCTCGCAGAGGATGTGACAGAGAAAGAATCTCTGAGAAACTACAAAAGTTCCCTAATGATATCTTGGCTTGGCACAGGGGTGGCCAGAGCGCTAAGAATGAATACCTCTAAGCCTACGGTTGGGTGGAAAGGAGAACACCCATAGTCAGTTGGTCGGTGATTGATTGTAATAGACAAGTATTTCCTATACCATGTGTACTAGAATTGAAATGAGTGGTTGTATGTCTTCGTCTATGACTAAAATTTGCATTACATGATTAATTTTAGTAATGCTTATTGTTCTTCTGTGAACCCCTACATTTGAATGGTTTTTGTTTTCCTCTGCTCAACAACAAGAGAACTATTAGACATGGGTATTCAAATGAAATTATGAATAAGATTATGGTTTCTATGCTGGTTGAAAAATCCTTAAGGGAATTTTCCCAAGGATTGATTTTGTAATGTAAGAGTCGGGGCAAACTTCGCTGGAATGCTTCAGTCCCATTGATCCCTCAAAAATACATTTTCTTGTTTTAGAACTTAAGTTTTGTGAATGGAAGGTGCTTCCTTTAAACCAGTCATCCAAGAGACCACGGGGCTCATGCCCACGACCTTAACCAAATCTTGGCTAAGAATTATGAGTGTAGCCTCTAGAGCTTGACAAAGTTCCATAGGACCAGGTCCATGGAACCCTTCGCTACACTGAAAAAGGAGCTAAGTTATTCGAGACTCTGTGAGTTTGGAGCTTCGGGGTGAATGAAGATTACAACGTCCAAATGCACCAAAGGTGACCTGTCGGATAGGTAACTTGATGATTGACTGACAATTGGAGTTCATTTACTCTTTATCATGGGATTCATCCCCTTGTTAAACCATGATCCACTTCTCGGTCACAAAGTAACGTGAGCCGTAGATCTGATGCTATTCAGGATCTCCCCTGACCGTTGGATCTACGTTGTGGTCATTTGACGTTGACCTACTCTGGGATAAAAAGAGTGTTACACGGGCAGAACCCCCAAATGTCAAAGTCCCAAAGCGATGAGGACTGTCCATCCGAGGATGCTTCGGGATCTCTCATGACCATTGGATCTAAACCGTGGTTAGTCTGGCGTTGACCTACTCTGGCAGAGAAAAGGTGTTAAACAATCAGAACCTCCAAACACTGAACTTATGAATTAATGTGGACCGTGGATCTAAGGATCCTTCAGGACCCTTCTCAAATGTTAGATCGATCCTAGTGAAAGGGTACTGTAAAGTACTCCGGTGAAGTTCTACTCTGGGAGGTTCGACATGTTGGTGAATGAGAATATCGTTGGAGCGTTGAAGGCCATATCGACGTGGCATGTTGATGTCACCTAGGGTTATGTGGACCCATAGTAGGTGTGCCATGTGTCACCTCGATTAATGACTTTCACATACCTTAAGTGTCAAATAGACCTTGACACATGTCACCAATTGATTGGGCCACGTGTCACCCTTGTCTTCCATTGGATCAAACCAAGGAAGATTATGGGCCGTCCAATAATTATTCAACTCTCCGGATAAACCCCACTTCGGGTGATTTAGGATGCAAGACATGGATTTTACTTGAAGTGCCAAAGGCCGGAGTGACATCAACATACAACATGGACAAAGTACACGGTGGAGTTCGACCGTGTGACAGAGCCACTGCATGTCAGCACGTGGCTAAGCCATGTGTCCTACTGATTTATCGTATATGGTATAGAGTTGGAGAGATGAGTACCACGTGCCAACGTGGCATCAACACCATGTATCTGCTAGATGGCAGATGGTAGCAGGCACACCCGTGCAAAATGCCACATATGCAAGAGGGACTCGCTGTATATTTAGAAAATAAAGTTATTTAGAAAGTTGTTTAGGGTTTTGTGTAGCTCTAATGGTTGTATATTAAAGTTGTAATAGAAACAACAACTACTTGGAGAAACAAAACACCCCTGTGGGCTTAGCAAGCTTAGAACACATAGAAAATATTCCAACCTAGATGATCTCAATATCTCATTTTTTTACGATTAACAATGCAATGATTTATTTCTCCAATGCATGAAGATTAATGTCTTTCTATTGAGTGAATGGAGTCTCTTGATTAAACAAGTTGGGTGAGTTACTTCCTTGGGGTTGTAAGCCCTTTCACTCCATGTCGTGGCCACAACACCCCCCATAACTTTTTAAAATTATTATGGATCCCTCCATATGAATTTTGTTAATATCGCTTTCTAGAATATTTTGGTTTGGTTTATTTTGTGAGATTTTCATTTTGTTTGGATTTTTGTTTTGATGCCTTCATTGCTTTCGTTTTGTTCCCAACATTCCAACAATTCAAGTTTCACTTCATTATGACTTACGATTTGAAAGATATCCTTGGCCAAAAGTTTGGTCAATTTTACCACCTGGGCATTAAATTATGTAAATATGTAAATAATTTTTTTATAATTAATTAAGTTAATTATTAGTTCACAAGGTTAAATTTGATTTGATTTTTATTTTATTAAATTGTAAATGCAATTCGTGTGTGTGTGTATATATATATATATATATATATATATATATATATATATATATATATTGTAATTATAACATAAATTAAATGAAATAAAAAATATATATTAAAATAAAATTAATAAAACTGTCAAGAAAATTTTATAAATTAGATTAGTTTTGATGACTCAACTTTAACAAGTGATATCTTAAGTTTTACTCAATGAAATGAGGAAAATAAGCACTCGTTGGAAAGTTATTTGCATGGGGAACAATCTCACAACATTAATTCAAGCAAATTCGAAGATTTACTATCCCAAAAAATAAGCAAAAGTGAAGGCTACGAATTTGCAACTAAAATTAGTTTTCTGCGCTGATTTAGAAGATTTTCTTTAGCCAAGAAGATTTGTTGTTGCTTATTCATTTCCATATTGTTTCATTGTTAATTTTATCTCCATGGGAAGGCATGAATTATTATTCTAATTTGGTAATTTGTTTTGACAGATTGGAAATCACGTCCATCTTCATGAGGCGATTTTGTAGAGTGGTTTTCGGACAATCAGAGAAGAATCTCTCCAAACGATTGAAAACCCACTTCAAAATTGGGCTATTTTACCTCTCATATAGGTCGTTTCATCAGAAAATCAATATTTTGGGAGAAATCCTATCAGATTCAAACGAAAATTTTTCAGTATTGTTGTCGTCGTCAATTTTTAGGTGGTGTTTTTGTAGATTCATTTCTGTCCAAACGGTGAAGAATCTATCCAAACGGTTGAAAACCGATCTGGAAAAAAGGGCCAAATTGGCTAAACTCCAAAGGATTTTGCAAAAGGATGAATATTTTGAGAGATATGATGTGTTTTATGGGTGGGTTATTTCCAGAATTATCATTTTGCTAATTTTGTAGTCGATTCTGTTTGAATTCTGTCGCTGATTCATGACAACAAATTCTTTGTCTGACTAAAGGGGGATTCGACCTGAGTGGGAGAGATTATAAAAACTATGATTATTCCTATGTATAGAGGGATATATATGAAACTATTGGGGAAATTATGCGGCTAGAGAGACTTTCAATTACACTATTGTATAAGAGAGATTTAATGTCTGTAGGATTAACGAATTATGAGTTTTTGAGAGAAGGAGCCATGTACTATTACAAAACTATTTCTTGAAAGGAATTTAGAATTCAAAAGGACTGTAAGCATTTTGGAGCTAGCAATAAGTTTACTTTTCATTACACTGTTGTATGAAATTGTAGTCTCATTGTTATCTCCTTTGTGTTAATTTAATTCTGATTTGTTTTTGTCCAATTAGTATAGATAATGGATGCCAATACTATTGTTGATTTCTTATTCTATGCTAGTTGATGTTCTGTAACACTATATTTGGAGGTGTTTACGAAATCAAGACAAAATTAATTATTGGATTTGAAGAAGATTGGGATTAAATCGATGATAACTACTTATCAGTTCAATCTTCATCCTAGTTTTGTTATAATTATCAGCGCATTAAGTGAACTATTTCCTAATGTATTGATACATATGATTTCAAATTCATTTACTGATTATTGAGTTTAATTATATGCTATGGTTGTTTTAATAACTATTTGTTGAAGTCATTCGATTGCATATTCACGTGAACAGTTTGCAAATCATAGAACTATTTCTATGATTTGCAAGTGAATCTTAGCCTTAAATTCAATCTCAATCCTTTCCCCTTTTATCATTTTTGCTCTTGATTTGGATGAGATCTGCATCTTGTTCTAATCAAGATAGGATAGATTGGATTTCCTTTTTGCTACCTGCATTTTAGAGTAGATTCACATTTAGAATTAATTCATTGCATTGTAGAAGTCTCCTTTCATAGGAACAACTCTATTGGTGGCTTAAATGAGCCCTTATGTCAGCTTGAAGATTGTTTTCTTGTAAGCATATTGCAGGAGAGCGATTATTTTCCTTCTGTCTGATGATAAAAGCAAGTAACATTATTCATTAGCAGATAGAAGGTCATGTATATATCTTTGTAAATATAGTTTAGTAGTTAGCTTAGGATAGTTTTAGATAAGGGTAACTGGACCCATTGAAACCATTCAGAATCACCATCCCAAACGGATAAGGGCCTAATTGGGGCCCAGACCGGGTGATTTCCACAATATTGAATATGTTCAATTCTAGCCATCAACACTCCCCAAGGAAAACCTTAACCAACAAGGAAAACCTATGAGGGTGTAAACTCTTTTACTCCTCCTAGTATCCTTTGTACCAAAATTATTTCAAATAATTATAATGGGCTTGCAGGGGGATGTATGCCCTTATACTCCCCAAGCAATCATCACATTAACCTTGCAACCAAGAAAAGAGAGCAATAAACATGAAATCCTTACCTAGTTGAAGCATTAACAAGACGAAACCCTAATTCACCAAGCAAATTCCACCATAAAGCAAGAAACAATCCTCCAAGAGAGTTAGCACATCATCCATTCATCCAATAGAAAAGATAAACCATCAAAAAATAATGTAACCAAGAGAGATAGAGAGAAATGCCCAAGTAGGGCACAAATTTAAGCCAAATATCCTTCTCCACATGGTAGAGCTATGATCCAAATGAGATACAAATGATCTCTATTTATACAAAATGCTCTAAACATAGTTTGTCCACATAAATTAGGGTAAAACACAAAATAAGGGGACAACAACCCTTATTTTCCCCCTTTACACAAAATAATACTTTTTAATTCACAATTTGCACATAAAGTAAACCCTAAAGTAAGACATCACCCTTCTAGGGTGACGTTTTGGCACTTTTGCAAGTCGTTGGAGTAGGAGATGGGTGTGTTAGGCCTCCAAAGGCCAAGTGTATTCGATCAAAGCCTTTTCTCCATGATTCATGGCTTCATTCCTTCAAAATTTGCCAAGTGTCCTATAGGCCTCAAAAGGCATGTTTTAGTCATCTAGCATGTGGGCCCTGATATCCATCTTGTGGGATTTAAACCCCATGGAAGCCCAAGCTAGGCTTGTTCTTCCAAAACTCTCCACCAACTGGGTCCTGCAAAGACAAATGGATACACCCTCCAAGGATCTCAAGTCAAATGCATCATGATGAGTAAATAAAATCAATAAAAGAGCCATACAAGCATGTACATCCAAACTACCTCATTAAAATAAATCAATGCTCAAAGATCCTATGCAATTTGCCAAGTTTAGGTATGGGAGGGTTGAAAAAACCACCTATTGGGTGAATCGTTCCTCAAGTTTAGGGGTGTTTCCCGAGGGGACCTCCTTATAAGTCATGTGGATGATGTGTTATGGATTAAGGGAATACTTTTGGGCATGGGGTTTGTGACATACAAGGGGTTGTAGTTTCTCACTTATGGGTGCCTTTGTAGTGGGTGTGTTGCACCTTCGTTTTCAATGCAATCTTTTTTCAAGCCCATTTGTTGCCTTTTATTCTTTTTAGGATGTTTCCAAGTGCAATCCAATGCGGGAATTCTACCTAAGCATGAAAAACTATGCCCACCTTGACTCTACCCTGATCACATCATGCTTCCCCGAGTTGGAAACATGTGTGGGGCTTCTATTTAAGAAACAAAAACAATGCCCACACATGCTCCTCCCTGGTTGGAATTTTGTTTTTAGTCATTCTTTTACGGGTCCCATTAGTTTTTTATGAGATACATTTCATTGTCCTCGGGGTCCCTAGGCAAGAATATATAAGTTTAATGGTTTGGATCTTATCTTTTTCCAGCCACAAGCCTCTGGGCCTTCATCCCCTTCTTCCCATGAAGTGAGGGACAACCCCTTCTTGGGTTAATACACTCAAAAAACCTAAAAGGTGAGGAGATGAGGGGATGAAGTGTGGAAAGTGAAAAGTATGTTTAGGAATGGCATGATGACTTGTCAAAAGGGCTTCCCAGTAGCATACCTATCCCTAAGGGTGACCCACTTACTAGGGCGCAATGTCAACCACCAAAGTGAAACGGGGAAAAGAGCATAATGTCCAAGCAAATGTCACATAATCAAAAGTAGTAATAGATGCAACAAACTCAAATGCCTCAAATATTGAAATGACACTCACCATAATACCTAACTAGTACCTCATGGAGAAAGACTCAATGTCTTCCGTAGGCCAACTGATGTGGTGGATACTATCATGATCAACCTGAAGCTATGGTGGTGAGGTGGGTCTCTATCTGTGCAAGTGGACACTGTTGGTCAAGTTGTCTCTCGGTACTCCATGTCTTCAACCCGAGGGCCTCAAGACATCATTTCCTTAGTTATCCACAGGAATTGGGGATAACAATTTCAAAAATTCATTTCTATGAGAGAAAGGTGGCAACCTAAAGTGACAGTGTTGATGTGTTAGAGCCAAAGATTAATTTTTTAATTTAGAGATAAAATTGTTGTGGACTGGGTAGAAATAAAATCAAGACTTGCGCCTCCATAAGGTTCGATAGAAAACAAATATTGGCTCCACCTTGAAGTCGACACTTATTTCCCTCGACAAGTATTCTAAAACATGGTAGTAGGCTATGGAAAATATCAAATAAGATGTCATGTAGAATTTCCAGGTCCTTTTCAAACCACCTAGTTGAAATGAAATATCATTGGAAATAAGGCGGCCCCAATTGATGAAGGTGTCTTCATGCACGACAAAATGGAGTATATAAATGAAATTTTTTGGCACAGAGTCCGTGGATTCCGGACCAATTATTCGGGAAAACAACAAGACAAACTCCTTGTAGGGATACTTTAAGAAACTTACCTCAATCTTACCAGCATTGGTACTAGTTCTTGGGTCGACCAAATATTTCTCAAGGAGCTCTTCTTCTCCTCTGTGTTCTTTGAGGAATTTGTTGGCTTCTTCACCCTTGTACTCCATGGTGGGCTTCGGGAGTCATAAAATTCTTGTGAAAATTGAAGGATCCAAGGAGACAGGATGTTGCCCTTGAAGTTGAATTATTCTCCTTTCTGAATCGAATTTATCTGCGCACCACATAACTAGCTCTTTGAAGTATGTCACCTCCGGAACATAACCAACCAGAGCTATGCCTGAGGTCCAAGCCTACTTTATTTTCTTCTTGATGGGAGGAAGGACCTTTTAGTGCTTGTAAGCCCACGACCACTAGAACTCACAGTCTTCACATCCAAGAGTATTTAGTGTATCTCTACAATACAACTCTATTCTCCTACTTGACATTATTTACACAACTTTCTATTCTTACCAATAGGTGGCGCTACCATCGATATAACATTTTACAATATGGCGTATTAGTCCTTTATTTAATTTACCACATATTGCCTTAATGATTAACCATCATAGCTCTTATTTCAAAGTTGTTCACTTGCACGATGAGATTTAAAATTTATTACAAAGCTTTATGAAATATTTGCCACTTTAATAACGACATTATGTTCACACAAGTGGTGGATGATGCGGTGGGGGGGAAATGAGATCAAGAAATGGTGATGTGATGTCGTGGAAGATGGAAAATGGTTAAGTATGGGAGTGTGAAAAGAGGAATGGAGAGTGCAATATGGTGAATGTGGGATTACGGGATGTGGGACACAAGACACGGGGAATGAAAAAGATGAAAGGGAATGACTCTTACATCCGCAATGAGAAAATAGACTAAGTATGGGAAAATGTCATTATGCGGGTCAAGAAAGTGAAAGGGTCATTATGTAGAATACGATACTACGGGTTGCGGGATATAAGCATGGGGGAAAATGGTAAGTGGAAGAGGGAGGTGTCTCGCACCCGTGTTCTAAGAAAATGGCTAAGTATGAAAAAGGTAAAGGGGGAATTTTGGAGGATGCAAAGATAGATGGATCGTTATGAGTGTTGCACGATTGTAGGACACGAGACATGGGGAATTGCAAAATAGGAACATGTTGATATCTCACAATAGGACCCTCACATCAATTGAAAAAATGACTAAGTGTTGGGATTGAAAAATTAGAAAGATGACGAAGTATAGATACATGGGCTTGCGAGTATGCAGACCTGGGGATTTGATAGTAGCTTGATCCACAACTTGTATTTTAAGGGAATTACAACTAAGTAAAGAAAATTAGGGGATCAAATAAAAATGAGGGAAAAATACCGAGGAAGGAAATATATGTACATGATCCAAGATCTTTTCATCGATGACTTATTAAAAGAATCACATTAAAGAGTGTAAATGAAAGATTATGTGCAACATCATTAAAGAGGACATAATTATGGAAAAAAGAGGAGAAGAAGGCCAATAACATAAAACATCATAACGGAGTTCATCCCAAGAATGGACTACGTCTTCAGTCCCGCTTCGATGTTGAGAGGATTTATATTATTCTCAACAAAAATAGGCAACAATTGCATGGTTATACCTCCAAAACTGAAAATGGATTGCAAATTCGATGCTTTGATGCAACATCTGAATACACCAGTGAATTCGTGGCGAGGATTAATGCAAAATCGACTATCAATTTGTCTCAATCTGACATTGTCACCTCCAGGCCCCTGCTAGGCTCTCTGCCTCGAAATTCGTGCCACTGACATGCAATAAATTTTCTACCTACATTGAAAAGCATTCTCATTTGACACTTTTGTGTGGATCCTTCCCAAGCTCTGGAAAAACTCAGAAGTTTAGTAATGAGTTGGGTGGATCTACCAACACAGGTTGTTATCCCGGTTGGTTGGAAATGATTAAATTAGGCATTTGGCTGGGGGAAGTTCCAGGGTCAAACATGCAGGCCTACCCTTTTAAACTTATTGTTATAACAATATAGCCATACACATATTTAATACCCAACCACCAACCTTTAAAACCATTTTTGGCACATAGTCCAACACCTATTGAATTTTATTGGCACTAAACTCTGGATGTTATATGTGCATGGAGTTGGGGTATTATTGCTAGTCGACAGGATGTGTGATATGACCAGAATATTGGCTGGATTTTATGGGCCGTTGGCCGAGCTGGCCGATCGACAACCATTTTATTATTATTTTTCAATTTCATTGCCCAGCCCTCATTGGGCATTTGCAGGGTGCCACGTGGCACCCTGGGATAGGTTCCCTCCTGTCCAGTCACCTGCCATGCGTTGTGCTGTCAAGAGGCCACATGGCGGCCTCTGGGTGGTGCCATGTGGTGTCACCTAGGGGTGACATGTGTCACTCACCAATAGGTCCAAGTGGCCACCAAAAAGTCTAAATCATCCTGCCACATGTCACCTCCTGGGTGGTGCCATGTCGGCATGCTGACGTCATCTATGCACAGTCAGTTGATGAAATCGGTAGTACAAATGTCGAGTCACCCTATTGACTTTGAATGGGTTGACTAAAACTTTGACCGCCCATAACTTCTTCGTTCGAACTCCGTTTTGAGGATCCGTTTGCACCATTGGAAAGCTTGCAGTGGGCTCTTCAACTTGACATTGTTTTTGTGGAGATTTGAGGACTTTCATTTTTTCCCCTTTTAGATCCTCCTATATTAATACATGATGTTGATCAACGAATGTGGATCAATAGGGTAGAACGAAGTTTTATGCACACAAAAATGTCATCCGTAAGATGAAGAATGGGTCTCCTTGATAATAAGAGGGCGACTTGATTCAATTGGAATGCACAACTAATTCAGGTTGTAAAGAAACCAACCCATATTGTGTAGTTATGGAAGGGATTGGTTTGATTGATCACAATGGGTTGTTGTATGGACTTCGTGACTAGACCAAAGCAAGGATCTATGGCATATCATGATTTTTAGTGTTAATAAATTATGCATCTAAGATCTAATATAGAAAAAGCCTTAGTAGGATGTTTCCTTAGGAGATTAGTCATTTTATTTGAATTGTCCTTCTTATATTTAATCAAAAGAAAATATTGAATCTAGGAACACTACAAGGAGAACACTACAAGGAGAACACATTGTAGTCGAGGTTTTTACAGAACCTCCTTGAAAAATTTATCCATTCTTTGCTTATAGTGGAAGTTGTTAGCAGAGGCGGACGATGGGAGGTTTTGGCGGATGTTATTTTATCGATGCACCTATAATGTCCATATGCTCCGTTGCACACATAAAACTAATGCATCGAAGCTGAACTAGTAAGGCACACCATTATCCATTATAAACAAAAAAATACATAACATTGAATAAAGTGCCCGAGTGTGTGTACTCATGACATCTCGCTGCGTATCCATCTCAGGCACACTACGAAAGGATAAAATGAAAATAATTACCATACCGATTTTCATTATTACACTTAAATTCTCAGACAAGCACTGATGCTCACTCTCCTTCCAAGGCCACCCTGTTTACAGTGATCTACACTTAGTTCAATAGCTCCATTGGTAGATTCCACACATTTCTAAATTTTGGAAAATACCGTGAACTTTCATTTCTTTTCTACTGTGTAACCATGACTCCTCAAGACATAAGAGATAATGCAAATTGTTTATTACCTTCTTATTTTCATTTTCATTGGATTAAAATTTGAAATTGGCCTGAAATTTGGTCATTTTTAGATTTTTTTCAATTATGTTGGTTCGCTTGCATGCATCCTTCTTAATGTTGGGGGGTTGATGACCCAAGGTTCCTCCAGAGTTGACCAAAAAAAACCCCAAGGCATCAATATATAAATCCTCAACTAGAGATTGAGTAAGGTCTTACCTAAGATGCCATGAGAATCACATAGATCATCTAGTCTTGTGTCGATG
Source organism: Picea engelmannii (assembly GCA_009831015.1). NCBI lineage: Eukaryota > Viridiplantae > Streptophyta > Pinopsida > Pinales > Pinaceae > Picea > Picea engelmannii. The sequence continues at coordinate 259,531 of ML801453.1, read as the reverse complement.
ATGAAGGGTTAAATTACACAAGGAATCCACTCAAGTTGACATTCATACATTCCATTGCAATACACTTAAATATTAACAGCATGAAACATTAATACATGCATTCATTGGCCACATAATTAACACAATAAATGATAGGAATATCTACAACTTGTATTTTATTCATTAATGCAGTCACATACATAGACCAAGAGGCTCATCATTTATCAGAAATAGCACCCTATGCTCTCATACATGATACATTCTCACATTAGTTCATTACAAGGTGTTATGCACTTTCTCTCACACTCTGCATGTACTAAAAAACCAGACTCACAAATAGACTTATAAAAAACATAGCCAAACTCATCTATCAATTGAGAGCATTCAGAGTGAACCCCTTGAATGAACAACAATCAACCACACCAACAATAACAACAACTGCCTCTTCTGTGTCGTCGCTGCTTCCTTTTTGTTTTCTTCTATACTCTAGCACATTGTCACTTTTAGCTCTGCTCTATTGATTGCTAGTCCCGCATGCTTCTGCTACCCGCATCCAATCCACGTAGCCTCTTTGGAGTCATGGAAATCTTAACTAACTTACCATCTCATCTGTTAACTACTGCACACTCTCTCGTGATGCCTGAGTTAATCACTCGAGAAGATTTCCCAAATATTCCCTTCTTGATTTTGGCATGCATGTGGTATCTTCTTTCTTTCTAGCATGCATAGTGGAACTTCTGATTGGCGCGTGTGCCTTATTTCGTCCCTTGTGCAGCTGCTAGTGTGTGCAAAAAAAATGTAGTACACACACCATTGTGTTTGTGCGCACTTGAAATATTTATCCCAAAACTTTGGATGCCAACAAATTCTACGCGGTGTGCTTGAACACTTCGGCTCGCCCCAAATGATGGTGTGTCATGTGCATTTACAAGAAGCATTGTCAATGGTGATGATACTATAAACAAATGCATCAACATCGTTCATAGAATGAAAGCACATTAAATTTTGAAAAATAACCATATAAGTGCATCTTCCTAGATGCCTTGTTACCAATGCGTTATAATACACAATTCACAAGTAAACAAAACGTCTATGCTTCAAGAAAACTGGAGCACCAACGTGTTCACATTAACAAATTGCACCGCCTAATTTCCAACATAAAAAAATTAACCTAGCGGTGCCCCAAAGTCCCCCAAACTCACCGGTGTTGTAAATAGCACGACACCGAGCTGAATATTTGTCAATTTAGCATAGCAGTGCATCTTATGGGATGCCCCATCACCGGTGTGTCCTAAAAAACAACGAACCACACAAAAACTATCAGTTCTCCAAGAACAATGGAGCCCCGATGTGTTCCCTTTAACCAGCCACACTACCTAGTTTTCAACATAAAAATTTATCATAGCAGTGCGTCTTGGCCCGCACAATGCAGTGATATTGAGCACACCAAGAGATCAGGCCAAATATTTAACAACTTATCATAGTGGTGCGTTTTATAGAACACCCCATTACTGGTGTGTCCTAAAGAACAATGCACCACTAAATAAATGTTTATGCTCCAATGAACGTGAAGCACAGATGCGCTCTATATAACCAACTACACTGCGTAGCTTCTAAACTATAAAGTTTAAAAAAGCGGGTGTCCCAATATATTAAATGCACCAATGTCGTGCACATCATGAGAAAACAATTATAATTAGCATATCAATGCATCATACAAAACACCCTATGATCTGTGTTGTGCGTATCAACACACAACTAAATACAAACTGATGCTCCATGAATCATGGAGCATGGATGTGCTACATATAACCTACCGCACCACCTAACACATAACATAAGCAAAATGGCATAGCAGGGCATTTTGTTGGATGCCCCATTCTCAGTGCATTATAGAATACAACGCACCTCTAAAATAATTGTAGGTGCTACAATAACCATGGAGCATTGGTGCACTATACAAATTGCATCAAGTAGCGATGCTTTGTTTCTAATATTGTGAATCATGAGTGATGCATAGTTTCTATTATTGGCGCACATGTTACTTTTTTGCAAACATAAATTAATTTTAGTTTTTTATAGATACAAAATAGTTAAATATGTGTGTTTTATAATTTCAATTTGTTTTATATATGTGTGTGTGTGTGTGCATGCGCCTAAAAATATTTGTATGTGAATCAGGGTGACAACAATGAGAGGAGGAGGAACAACAATAGTAGCGGGTCAACACGTACATCTTTGTTCATGAGTGGGAGGCATGAGAGAGGGAGAGGGAGAGGATCCCTCACCCTATTACACCTCAGGCATGTGCCCTTTGGAGGAATGTTGTCCTCCTCAATTGTATCAGGAGGTTACATCCCTCAAGGGGAACTCTTTTTTTTTTTTTATAGCAATCGATCCATCGTTGGGATCATGATCGAAAAGCATTCAGGGCCGATCACGATTTGTGGTATCATCCCACAGAGGAGGATATTTATTTTATGATTAGGTTGTCTAAGAGGGGGGAGGTTTGGCCCCAGTTCCTTTATCTACCAACTGGCATTGCAGGAGAGAGCCAATTGGAATATGTGCAGAGATATGTCAGGTCGGACATTATTTCTACTTCGAGATTCCAAGTTGTTAGTGGTCAAATGCATATAGATTCATTTGATGCAGAGGCGGTTAAGTGCTTGTCTCTTGTTCTCTCGACATTGTCACACTTTTCCTGCAATTGGAAGTGAATTAATTTCCCTTTTATGTATTATGTAGATAGTTTAGTGCAGAGGCCCCAATTGATTAGGTGGTCGAAGATTTTTTTGAGATAGTTTTTCTTTGCGTTGGATCGTTGTCACATCATTTTTTTATGGGAGGTTATTCTTCCCATTCACGTTAGAGTTATTTACATTATTTTTTAAAAGGTTTCATGCCACTCAACTGATAGTACCTCGATTTCCTCCTAGGCGTATGATTGATGCACAAATGCACATGTGGGGGAAGTTATTGCCTAAGAGGGGCCAATCAGAGTGCACGTGTACTACGATTGGTAGGGAGATATATGATTTTTTGGCTGGAGAGGACAATCGTGTCCTCGACCTTGTACAATACCCATATGCAAGGATGGATTGGAGTGGATTTCCATACATCCTATTTACTACAGTCGAGCAAGCAAATGAGAGAGGTAATATTATCGTTATGTTTTAATAAATCTAGTTGCATATTTTTATGTCTTATTTAATGCAGATTTAATTTATTGTAACATTTTGTTTCGATTATCTTATTATTGTTATATAATGTTTTGTAGATATTGACACATATGTTAAGGATGAGCCTCCCCAACAAGATGAGAAAATGGAGGAGGCAGTGGAGCAACCTCTAGTACATAGACCCAACTTACCATGTAGGCCAGATTGGAGAGTCTGGAAAGAGGTGGAAGATGTCCTATGTGGTATGATGGTTAGGCGTGGAGTGGTACACATACCAGTTTGAGAGATAGTAAAGGTACCCGAGTTGTCTATGATATGGGAGACCTTGTCTCGTGACATGATGTCATTGATGTGTCATTATTTTGGTTCCCTCAACCTCATCGAGACATTGACGGTCTGGTGATGGACCAAATGGAGTGGAATCATGAGAAACATCCTCTCCACCACCTGGTCCTCCTCCTCCTCCTCCTCCTTCTCTTCCACTTGTGTCACTATCCGCTAATCCTTTTCCTTCTCCTCCACATGTGTCACCATCCACCGGTCCTCCTCCTCCTCCTCCACTTGTGTCACCATCCACCGATCCTTGCCCTTCTCCTCCACATGTGTCACCATCCATCGTTCCTTCTACTTCTAGACCACATGTATCACCTTCCATCGATCCTCCTCCTCCTCCTCCACTTTTGTCACCATCTATCGATCCTTTTCCTTCTCCTCCACTTATGCTACAATCCACCGATCCTCATCCTTTTCCGCCACATGTGTCACCATCCACCAATCATCCTCCTTCTCCACATGTGTCACAAGTTATTGATGTCGTAGACACTATGTTCACATCGGTGCTGGACAACTTGATCTCGGTTGAGAGACATACAAGAGTACAATTTCCTCATTGCTTTTTGACATAGGTACTCATAGATCCTCTACCTCTAGTAGCAGAGGCATTGATGCCTCTAGCTCTGGTGGTTGACCTAGCTAGTAATGGTACTATTTGACATGTATATTGAATGTTTTATATTTGACTTGAGATGTATATATGACATGTTTATTGATTTTGATGAGATGTATATTGATATGTATATCACTCACGTATATTATGTTTTTTCATATCATGTTGATGTTTTCGTCATTTGATTTATAAAATGTATTATGAGTATGTTAATGATTAATATTATAAATGATTTCTCAGTTTTTAAATTAAATTTGAGATGTATCACTCATTTAAATTCACAGTTGGCATATAATATTTAACTTTACTTTTATGAAATCATTCTATTTGGGTTGTGATTGTAAAAACTTATAACCAATAATGCCACATAATGTTTAAGTCTTCTTCAAGGTGATTTTTTTTATATCCAACAAGATACAATATGTTGATTAAACATGTTTAGCAAAAACAAATACATAACTATGGTGAGTGAAATGATTGTGATTTGAATAATTACGTCTTTTTCATATATTGTAATAATAACATTATGATATAATTATTCAGTAATAATAATAATAATTTTATTTTTAAAATTTATATTATTCAAAGATTACAAGTCAAAGTTACAATATAATTTTTTACTAAAATCACAATTATTATATTTTATTATTTTATAATTTTTCCAAAGATTTTATTAATTTATATTATTTTTATAATATATTAAATTTATTTGATAGGACTTGGATATGAGGGATGTGGCTAGGGTTTACCCTAGCCGTAGCCTGAAAAAATCCTTTGCCGTAGATTGTTGTAGCTTCGAGAGTCTTGTTTCAAGGTCGTCGATGATCACATTCCTGCCAGATCTTTGTCTACTAGTTGTTGTGCGTCTTATTGTTGTTCCCAATGGTGTTCCACTTTGGACAGGTGTGATGGTGTGGGGCACTACGGCTAGAAGAAAACCTAGTCATCCCTTTTTTTTTCCCCGTGCGTTGGGCCTTAATCCCTTCCGGGATCCTTCTCCTCTCATTCGTCCTTGGCGACTGCAGTTTGTTTTGCATCTCTCTCCATGTGGCTCTTTCTGTGTTGCTGCCAGTGGTGGGGTTTTTTGGGTAGAGCGACTGGAGCAATCCATGGTGTCTTGTGCCCTCTCTCTGTCTTGTTTGCGCCATGCAAAATAGTTTGATGTATGCTTAGACCGAGGTCCTTATGGAGGGTGTCGATGACTCTCTCTTCCTCATTTAAGATGGGAGGTTTTTCCAGAGATTTGAGGTCCATTCTAAGGGCGTGAATTGTTGATGCGAAGACACTTTGAGGTCCTTTTGAGGGCGTACAAATTTTTAGTTTCTCTTTTTCTAGTGTTTGTATGATGGGGTTTACTTTGGTGCCGTTGTTATCTAATTCTACTGATGTGAGAGCTTCATACCACTCTAAACTGGTCCTTCCGGCCTCTGGGATTATTTTCTCGGCGTGTTTTCATGGCGGGGTTACTTGTACTTCAATGGTCGTTTTCCGACTTATTTTGGGTTGTTCCAAACTTCTTTTATTATATATTTCTTTGTGGCTTATTAGCCAGCTTCAAGGCCCCTTCGAGATTTTATTTTCTGATCACTTTACCCATGGTTGGGTCATGCTTAAGGCACCTACAAAACGTAATTTGGTTCTCTATGGATGAATAGAATTGCATTTTTTTTTTCATGGAATATATATATATATATATATATATATATATATATATATAAATTTAAAATATTAAATATAAATAATAATAATAATTTTTTATCTATACACTTTCGATGAAATTGTTTCACAAATTTTTACTCTATTACTAACTTTATGAATCTTTTATTAAAACTATGTAAAAGTATTAGTTGAATATTATATTGAAAAGGTATGTTAAGTAGTGTATTTCGTTTGGGGTGGTAGGAGCGAGTGGGGTGTTATATGACCCCGGAGGAAACATCAAATTCACCTTCGCTTGAAGCATTGGGAAGGCCTCTAACAATCAAGTCGAAGCATACTCACTATTACAAGGTCTAAATATGGAAAATGCATAGGGCATCGTTGATCTCATTGTTGTAGGGGATTCATAAATGACAATCATGCACACAAGGATGAATAATCTCTCGAAAAATATACATCTATGCTCCATTTTCCTTAGAATCCAAAATTAAATACAAACCTTCCACACGATTGAATCCTTACATGCTCTTAGATCCAACAACTAGGAAGCAGATAAACACGCAAACCAGGCCACTAGAATGCAATCGAGTATCTTAACCGTCAATAGAATTCTATCCTCCTACCCGATTCGATGATGTTCTAGGTTCCTAAGGTTGATGAAAAAGGGGGCCTTTTGCCACACCTGGACCCCATTAATTTAATTCGACCTTCAAGAATTATCCACAAGGGATACTGACGTATGACACATGAGTCAAGGACAAAACCGCGTGCAATATCTGCGACTTCATGATGCTTCCATAAATCCCCCGGTAGGGCATTGTCTTATTCCTTTCTCCCACTCTTGCTTAAGGATGTATGTGGGATGGATGCGGGCATCATGGATTTTAATGTTGTTCGTGTCATCATGATTGAAAGTGGCGAGCATGTACAAAGGGTTATCCTTCCATTATAGCTCTCGCGTGTTGGGATTTCGATATTTGGAGGTGTTTCCTTATTCAACATGACACTCTCAGCTTAGAAGAGAACTCTTTGGGTAATCCTTCAAGAGTCTCATTCCAGTTATTTTGATCATCTTTGTGGATGTTGAGAATTATGGCGAAGGGTGGATTTGGGCATTGGGCCAAGCGAATCGATTTGATGGAGGAAGAATTAGCAAATATGTGCACCTCTGTGCATTCTCTCCAAATTCAATCTCATGGATTATCCTCTCAAGTTTTAACGATGATGGAAGAGTTGGTTCAGCAAAGGAAAGGCATTCACCACCTTCATGATGAGTGTTCGACGCTCAGGATGGAATTAGAGGAGTTGCGCCTCATGTCACCTCATAATTTGACACCACAAGAAGACACTGACAACTCTGGAAACTTTGAAGAAGCTTCATCTCCTGCCGCGACTCCTGCTCATTTGGATTTGAATGCTCTTGCACCAGATTCTGGGTAATGGCTTCTAGTCGTGGAATTTCTCCCAACTAGTATAAGTAATGATTTATTTTTGTATATGTATATATGGGATATATTACAAATTGTACATTGCCAGGATTTATTAAAGTGGCTCTCAATTTAAATTCACATCACTATAGTTGGTAGGATTAATAGCTTTCAAAAAGAACAATTTTGAATGCCCGTTAATGCAATTTTGGACAAGATGTAATTCTTTGGTGTTTTCATGTGTTATTTTATATTAATACAATTTCCCCCTTTTTCTATTAAAATAAAATAAAATAAAATAAAAAGTATTGTATTTTGTTGATTTTGTATTAAAATGTATGCAAATATTGGATTTGGTTAATGAATAAAAAACATAATTGGAATAATTACTCCTATGAAATGTTATTGTTTCATTTATTTTAATGATAAAATTATCATAATTGTTCATTAAATTTATAATAGTTATATTTAATAATTTTTATTATTTAAAAATTATAATTAATTAAATTAAAATTATTAAATATAAAAACAAAATCGTTGGTAATAATGAATTTCAATTTTTGTCTTCCATGGTAACAATTTATAACCAAACTTTCTATAGTTGGATTATGGTCAGGGAAAATTTTATAGGCTAAACTTCACAATTTGTCTTGTTTTCTTCTAAAAATAATTTGCTAATTTTTTATTTGTTTTTAATTATTCACCCAAATTCTACGGATAAAATTATTTTACTCTAAAAGTTGTTAATATTTTCTAAAAAGTACACAAACACTTAGAAATTGGAATACTTTTACAAGAATATCACTAAACATTTTATAATTAGTATTTTAAGAATTAGTAAATTTGTCAAGTTTCTATACTTTTAGATAAGTATGGATCCTTAAAAATTTCCTTAACTGTGACTAGGCTCTAGAAAAAGGCTCTTTTAGAATTTCCATTTCCTTCCCATATTGACATGTATTTCAAGGAGAATGTAAAAATAATGATTAATATAAGTTTATATGTTTAGAAAATTAAATGATGGAGTGGAGTAGGTGAAGGTCATGATAGTTGCATTGGTTAAGGTTGGGAATGCCATTGAAGTTTGTAATGCCAATACCAGAAGTGTGATTCTAGAACTCATAGATGCTGCAAGAAGTTATTTTGTTGGAATTGTCCTTACAAGTTCCATCAAAGTAAGTATATATTTATTTTGATTTTGATTTTTTTAAACAATAAAAAATTTATGGTTTGATTTTTTAATATCATCATTTAAAAAAAAAAATACACTTTAAAATAAATCTTTACTATTATATTATATGAATACGTCATCAACTTTGTAATATCTCAATTAATCCTTAGTACTTCAAAGGTTAACATAAACATATGTTAATACAATACAACATAAATTCATTATAATAAACAATAAATATGACAATAAAAATATATCAAAACCACATTTTATGCTTGTACTATTTAATGTATTTTCAATATGGTGGTTGTAAGTGGTTGTTAATTTTTCATATCCAACATTATAAAATGAAGAAAAAAAAACATAATTGGCCAATGATAGATACCCTTTATCATGCACCTTTTTTCCATTCGTTTGGAGTAGCTTCCCTTCCCTTTTATCCTCATCTCATTGGTCATCCCAAACCACTGCCCCTGATGTGTCATCAATTTGCTTGATGTACTCACTGGCATAATAGAACGACTCGTATACTATGTACCCCTTTGCCATAGAGCCCTATGGTGTTTTCCTTTGTTAAACAAACCCCTTCAATTTTTGCATGTACCTCTCTAAGAAGAACATCCCACAACATGAGAGCACCCCATCTAATTCAAACTTGTCAGGTAGGTGACTTAAAAGATGGACTTACAAGTCCATAAAACTTGAGGGCAATTCCTTCAAAAATATACAAACAATCTCAACTATCTCTCGACGCCATTGTGGAATGCTAACCATATGAATCTCCTTTGATGTGATCCAACATACAAATGTAGATAATTTTGATATGGCATGTCACAGACCCTGGGGGAAGTCATGGTTCACAAAACCATGCATGAGAAAAGGATAATGACACTACAAAATAGACACACACATCGTTATCTGCCATAAAACTATGAGTGCATAGTATATTTTTATCGACACTATAAAAGAAGAATCGTGTATTCGACATACATACCCTTAGAAGGTTCATATGGTCATGTGATTTCAACCCCGATAAATTCCCTTCTATAGTGAAGCAACGTTGTAGAATCGACCCATATAAAGAAGGTGCCTTCACACCCAATATAACATCCTTCACCATAGAAAGATCATCTTTCTTCAAAATCCATGGGACATCACCTTCTTTAAAAGACCAAGATGGAACAACCTCTCCTCTACTTTGTTTTCTTGCNATCGACCCATATAAAGAAGGTGCCTTCACACCCAATATAACATCCTTCACCATAGAAAGATCATCTTTCTTCAAAATCCATGGGACATCACCTTCTTTAAAAGACCAAGATGGAACAACCTCTCCTCTACTTTGTTTTCTTGCTTGATGTCTCTTTTTAGTAATCAAAGCAATAATATCTCTCCTAAAAACTAATCTGTTTCTTTTATTCGATGATATGTTCCTCCATAAAGAAGATGAAACATTTTTTAATATATGCATGGGATCTAGCAAGTGGGCAATCTTAAGATGCTCCCAACATGGAAGCTCATAAAAAATAGATTTCCTTTTTATCCTAATGGGAATTTTCTCAACATAGGTGTCAAAAAATTTAGGATCATCGAATATAGGTTCCCCATTTGAATAAAAAAATTCTATCATTTCCTTCTCCTTCTTTGTGTCATATGTCCTAATCCAATTTGTTGATGTCACTTTTTTAGGTCTCCGGGTTTTCTCTAGTTTACCATTGCAACTAGATGCAATTCTTCTATAAGGGTGGTCTTCTGGGAGGAACACCCTTGAGTAGTCGTACACTGACTTTCGTAGGTGGCTGGACCACCTAGCCTTTATAGAAGGTCCATATCATTTACATCCATGATACCCTTTTTTTACATGACCTGCGATGTTATTGTATACAAAGCATGTTAACGTCAAAATGATAGTTGCAACAAATTAAGTATGCCAAATAACATTACAAATATAAACAAATCAATCAACATGTTGACTAGAGAAAAATCATAGTCCTAGATAATCGTGCGTGGTTTACACACATTCCATACAATGTAAAATACCTCTCCATCGGGATGGGTCTGGATACATCATATACATGTATTCCTTCCCATTATTGCTTAAATTCATTGTTCAATGGTTGGATGTAGACATCCATTCTCTTCAGTTGTCTTCTACCCGGGACAATAAGAGCCAACATAAGATGTTCATTCTTCACAGACAACCACAGGGGAATATTGTTATTGAACACTACCACTGGCCAAACAAAATATTTGGTGTTTTGCATGGAGTACATGTTAACTCCATCCATGGCTATGCTCAATCGTAGGCTTCGTACTTCATCCTTGAATTTATCAGCCATGTATCCTCTATATGCTTCATGGCTACTTAATATGTTGGGATTCATATAACTCCTGGCTCACTTCTATGTGAGGCATGCCAAGCCTGCAACATGGCTAATTGTTTGCAGCAAAAAAGCCTCTGAATCCTTGGAATTATAGGCCTATGCCTCAATATCTTATGAGGAGAACCACGTGCCTTACCCTTGTTTTTTTTTTTGGTACCTGTCATGCCCACATTCTGGACATATCTCTTCGCCCACATATTCTTCTCTATATAGAATACAATCATTTGGAAATGTGTGGTATGATATGTACTCAACACCCAAAATTTTAAACATTGTCTCTCGAAAGTACCTTATTTTTGAGTAACCTGCAATTAGTGGGCAATAGAAATGTACATTGTTACTAAGTATGCATAAAATCAATCAGTTTTTTCCTTCATTATGTGACAACTTTCCTTGAAAAATTAGGGGACATAATGGTTAGTTACCTCAAAAGTGTCGAGAAACACATGTCTGGCATACGATACATTGCTTTCATGTTGTATAGTAATATTGTAGTCCCTAGTTGGGAAGACCTTGACCCCTGTCGACCAAAGAGAGGGGTGGTGGAAGTAGATTTCAGGCTTTTGAAGAAGGTATCGACAACATCAGCGTCATACCCTAGTTCATTTTTCTATAATGCACGTAACAACATTCCCTCCATGGCTTGGGTATCTCATAAGAAATCATCCATATCAACCTCTATATAATTGCCTTCGTCCCCAACATGTGAAGAACTAGTGTTACTGTAGAGGTTTTCAATTGGTGACTCATGATGTAGTGGAAATTGAATAGGTGGTTGATTCAACCATGCTTGGTATGTTTCCTCTCTGAGTTGTGCTTGTTTAATAGCAAGCTCGTGAATTAACATCGTAGTGGGGTTCAATGATAAATGGTAGACAAGTCGCTCATCGTCAAAATCCCAATTTTAAAAATATTGAACATTACATAGATAACATTAGTAACACAATGCATTTAGTATGTTCAAACATTATACAAACATTTATTAGAAGCATGGAATTTTTTTCCCAATAATAAATATGCAACCAACCACTTCATAAAAAAATGTTGAATTAAGCAACACATTTACATTAGTTCCATAGAACATCCAAAAAATACATTTACTCAATCATATTTTTCTTACACCCCAAGGGGTGTCATAAAATAGATCCAATTCACAGTGTAATACCATTGACCCAAGCTGGTTGATGGAACATGGCATGTTACAATTGGCAATGTAAAGCAACTGTCCATTTTCATCAAATATCTGTCTGTGATATCTTTCTCCTGATAAGATCTTGTGTCATTTTGGGATTGTCAGAATATTGTGTGCATATTAACTCGATCTTGAATCATGATCCTACAAAATTCAAAGAATAATTATTCAACTGCATGTGCATTCATAACATAAATTCAGTGGGATAAATTAATTATAAATAAAATCTAGACTTGTTGCAATCAACGAGGGAGAACTTGAAGCACTTGCAACGATATGGAATGAGCTGGAATATGAAGAATTGGCCATTTGACATTATAATATTTTTGTCCTGCAATTGAGTCAAAACTGTCATCTTGGGAAACATAGAACAATCTAACTTCAAACGAAATTTCGAATAACTTTTAAAAGTTAACGGTGCACCTAAATATATTATGATGCTCTGGTGCGTCTTGATATCCAAAACGCCAAGGTGCGGTAAATTATGGGAGGCACCGAAGAGTGACCTATGTTATTGCCTCTGTAAAGCAAAAGTTTCACAAAATTTAAATGTGGATGTTTGCATTTGCATTTTGTGAATTAAATTATTTTTGGGGGAGTTTTTGCGTAGACACTACACCAGTGCTATATAAATTGTATAGCGCATCGAATAAGTAAGTTACAAAAAAAACACATGCGTTTATCATGAATGCGTTGAAATATACAATGAAAAAATGAGAGGGCATTTTAGTCATTGTTGCCTCCGCAAAGAAAAACCTCCAAAAAATTTAAATGTGGATGTTTGCATTTGCATTTTGAGATTAAATTGTTTGTCGGTGCATTTTTATGTAAACACAACACTGGTGCATAAATTGTATAATGCACCGGAAAAATAGGTTACGAAAAAAAACAACGCACAAGTTTATCATCAATGCATTGAAATATACAACAAAAAAATGAGCGGGATTTATTTATTTATTTTAAATATATGTGTTTATAAATGAAAACCCTATTCATTCATTCATTCATTCTCTTTCCACAATTTAGAGGGCATATTTGTGCAGGAGATATTTACCAACAAAGAATTCTAAGTGGGTGGATTTTTTTGAAGAGCCAAATTCGAAAGGGATCATCGTAGGTTACGTACAAATCTGCAAAGGAGAAATTTCAGGTATGTGATTTCATTCTATTGATCATCTTAACCTTTCCCCTATTTGATTCAAACAATTTTCAGTGCATTCTAAAAAAAATAAAAGGGTTTCATAGTACCTTCGCTATTGGAAACCCTAGATTCCTCATTGTTTCTGTTGATTTCCCTCTCTATATTTCACAACGATAATTTTTTTTAATCGACAAATTTTTATAGGGTTTCCTTATATGTGGGGAATTTTGAATCCATTACAATAGCATATCTCATTGTATTGGATCCTAAACCGACCCGATGCTAGAGTTTTTTTTTAAATTCCTTCATGGTTAGTGGTGCACAATGTACTGGGATAGAGGATCAGTGTGCATGTTCATGTCAATAACACTGGTGAGTTTAAAATGAAAATAATATTTCTTTTAATATCAAAACCATCGTGTTTTATATTTTTTCACAGCTTGACGGTGCACAATAAACAATACTTAGGCACCAATGCTTCTATTAATTTATAAAACATCGCATGAATACAACAATTTGTAAATAAACATTTTCGATTTCGTAAGGGAATTGTTATCATATACCGATGTGCATACATATGGTACTGATTTTTTATACGCACATAAATCTTAATTTGTAATTTTTATATCTAATGATTCCTGGATTTTATTTTCTCAGGGAGATTATGAAAATTCCAAGGGACAAACGAGGGGAAAACCAATACATTTCAGTAAGGATGTCCAAAAAAATGTAGAAGGAGATGGTAAAATAAATGAACATAATTGCATTGCAGGAGGGGTCATCCCAACATCTATGTGCATCATAGGTATTTAATCACTCATTTATTCTTTTATGTACATCGAATTTAATTATCACATGAAATACTAATTTTCAATTGTTTTTTTGCCTAAAAGAAAAAAAAAATGGAACCCATTCAACACGTAAGACAAAACAACGAGGAATAAAAGGATTGGTTGCAAACTTTGTGAGTACTTACATTTTTTACCTTACTTAAGATTTCATGTTTGTTGTTATATTTATTTTTAAACACTTGTCCATGTATGTCTTATAATAGGTGCTAATATATAAAGAGGATCCAACCAATGAATTGATAGACATTGGGTTAAGTATGGGTTGTGAGTACATGTTGAAGTATAAGGGTTTAATTGAACAATTTGTAAGTAGCTATGTTGTTTAACTTCCTTTGTTTTATAATTAATGGAACAATGTTTATATTAATTATATAAATTGTGCTTTGTCATGGCATATTAAACACGCATGAAACAAAGTATTGAGTGCAACCAATATAAAAGATTTTGAGAGAAGGCATGAAGCATGTCTTCAAAAGAATGTATATTGTAAATATGAAAGACTCACTGCTATGTTACATTTTTTGATTTACACAATCATGTATATTCTACTACATATATAAATGTAGATATACTTATTACACTTTATTTTTATGTTTGTAGATGGAAGATGAAGAGGTGGAACATAAAAAAAAAAACCAATCAAGAAAATATTAGGTGAAATAACCAAAGTACAATATCCACTACAAATGATGAAGAAATGAGGCATGCACACAACTCGAACGATGACAACACTTCAAATAATAATTGGAATTAATACTCCATTAATCATATAACCTTCTTTAATTATCAACTTGGGGAACGTAAACTTTCAAAACATTTTGCAATGTATATGCATATTTTTAGGCTTTTACTTGCTTCGACTTTATTTATAACTAACATTTTGTTTTCTTTTATCTTGGGGAAAAATCACCTTTCTTATTCTTCCTAATTCAACAAGAAATTAGTACAACAAATTATAAATTTTATGACTGAAATTTAATTTAGCAAACATAAAATTTAATCTACAGAAAAATCTACAACATACTAGAAATATATTGTAGATAATAATTACAACAAAGCATAAATATAACTACAGGAAAATATACAACAAAGCAGAAAATTAAATTGCACGAAATAAGGAAATTGTTATAACACTGTTGCCCTGTTATAAACCCAATTCAACCAATTTTATTGCTGCAAATTAGGTATATAGAATTGGTTCAAAGTTTTCAATCTATTCATAATAAAGAAACTGGAAACTAAAAAGAACCTTAGTATACTTGATGCGTTAAAGCAAATTTGATCCAAAATAAAACTCTTTGACAGAATAAAATTGCAGAGCTGAAAATCACTTTAACACGATGAAAACTCTACTAATAAGGAAATGAAATTAATGCTAACTAAGTTGCATAAGAAATAGGATCACCACAATAGTAGAGTGGCCTTTGCTCTACAGTCTGTTGGTTGATCCTTGTGTTAACTCAACTAATCATGGTAAGAACAAAATTCAACCAAAGGTAGTTGTAATCAAGAACGATGTACTTGATTGTCAAAATTCCAAACCCTTTTAGGTTCTTTCTCTTGTTTCTTTATTCCAAAATTTCACGATTTCTTGGACAATTACCCATTTTCTAGGAATTAACTGAAAAAACGTCTACTTTCTTTAAAAATAAATCCCTAATTTTAACAACCGACTACTTAACTGTTTTCACAAGCCACATTTTACACTTAACTAAATAAAGTTGAGTGTGCATGTATGGACACTCTTATGAATAGTGTTCAATATATCCTATGTGGCATCATGCATAACCATCCAATAGTTCATCTTCAGATCCAACATATCTTGATAAAAAACGAATGCGCTTCTTTAAAAATACCTAGAAATTGATGAGAAACTTTGCAGCTCTGGACAGTTTCAGTAATTGGTATCATTGTCGATGAGAAATTCTGCAACATTAGTAAATTTTAACAATTGATATTGATGCTAATGAAAAATTCTCCAACACCTGACAAATGACAAAATAGACAACTTCTTCGTTAATCCTACAATCAAATATGTTAGCAACCCCAAACATATACATTATGCATTCATGTTCTCTTCATAGTAAAAATCATTTATTTAACAGAGAAATTTAACCCAAGAATGCATGCTATTCGGGAATGGTAAATGGGTAATAATAGGCAATACATGATTAGGTTTTCCAAGTAAATAATGATAATGATAGCAAGGTTGAGGGAATAAAATAGGGTAATTACTGTTCTCATCACATGACTCTAGCACCCTTGAGGTATAAATCAATTCACCATTGTAAATACATAATTGTAGGTTCATAGGGAATCATGGCTTAGGCAAGCCCTAAGGCCATCATGGTGGATCACTAGCTCAATGTTCATCATGGTTTTGATGGAAATATCCAGCAATACTGAGGGGGGGGGGTGAAT
>ML801453.1:207702-233960 GCA_009831015.1 Picea engelmannii | reverse complement strand
GGATGTGGGGTGTCAAGGGGTTTATAATTATTGGGGGGTATAAAACAAGGTATCTTGTGAAAATAAGGGTTTGTTTTATTGCAAAGATGTATTAGGATGGGGGTTCAAAAAACAGATTTTGGGAGAAATTTACCAATATCTAGTGAAATTAAGGGCATTCTTTAATATCCCACGAACGAAGGCACTATGCCACAGGTTCACAGGGTGAATACCTCGTGGTAAAATACCACCTATCATGGTGCTACCAAAATGTCACCCTACGAATTTTTTTATGGATAAAATCCTCCATTGATCGCTTCGTACTTACTAGGCACATCCAAGGTTGGGTAAGTGGATTTCCTGCTTACCACTGGAGTGGTCATTCTTAGTAAACTTAAGGGAAATTTGGTTTTGGCTCATATTGGAATGAAACAATAGGTCAATGAACATCACTCTGAGCACTCTTTTAAATAAGAGGATCTAGTGATTCTTTGTCTTAATTCCCATAAGCAGACATATATCAAAGACTAGAGCCACCAAAATCTAGAACATGAGTTCTATGGACACTATGAGATATTCCAATGCATTGGACAAGTTGCCTACAAATTGGCTCTCCCATACCACTCCAAGGTCCACCCAGTCTTTCATGTATCCCGTTTGAAGAAGGTAGGGGGGAAAATTGCCATGTTTGGACTAGCCTTCTCGAACTTAATGAAGAAGGATCCATTTGGTCATAAGAGAGTGTTGACTATGCTAATGCATTATTTTAGAAGTACTAATATAGTGGAAGGATATGCAACCTAAAGATGCCATCTAGAAACCAAAAATGATTTTACAATAGTTTCCACACCTCTAGCCTTGAGGACAATGTTGCTTTTGAAAGGGGAGAGCATATTAGGCCCCTACCCTAACCTCCCTACTTATGGGTACTTAGGAGTTGGTTAATTAATGTATGAGACCATCTTATTTGAATAAGGCCCATTAGATAGTTGGTGTGTGGTTACTCAATGCAAAATGGTCATCTTTGTTAAATAAGGTCCCCTAGGTGGTTGGTACTCATTAATGATGGGTCTAGTTAGGGTTTGGCTAATGGGAAACTATTTATAGATATAGGAAGCTATATAATGTTTGGTCAAGTATTTTCATTGTATTGGAGATTTTCTCAATTGGCGGTTTCCCCCTCGAAAAGGCTCATGAACATTGCTCTCTTTCTCAATTATCAATATAAGGGTTAATATTCCATAGGTTATATACTCTTGTTCTTCATATACTTTCTACAATTTATATTTCATGTGATATTGCTCATAATTTAGTGTTTTTGATACATAAGTACACCACATTATCCATCCTAGAAAGAAAGGAGTTCACAAGATCACATTATTTGGTGACTCTATGATCATTATAAGGGCACTTCACCATCAAAAGATTAATCCCATCCTTCAACTCTCTAGGAGTTGTCAACAAGTACTTCTGATGGGATAGGATTGGGATTCCTTATAATTTTTTCATGTTTATCACAACCTCAATTAGAAGGCCCAAATATCCAAGCCAATCAAGGAACCAAATTATAAGAAGGGTTGGTGAGAAAGAAGGAGGAGGGCATAATTAGCACCTCCATGTGCCCCTCGTGCACCGCCCCCCCCTCCCCCCCCAACCCCCAGTGAATTCATTTATGGAAGAATGTATGGTTATCAACAAGCATCATACCCTATGCATCAAAGGGAGAAGAATAACCATCTTCCACCACCGAACTTTGTTATTCCTTGTATTGGCTTGATTTATGAGCAGTACAATCTCTTATCATGCTCTTGGACAAACTGGCAAATTTGTGGTTTAATTCTAGGATGGAAGGCTTAAGAAGACATATTGTATTTGAAGGAGAAGAGGCTCGTTCCACATCCACTTCATTCATAGCTTACTTGGGTAATCCTTACCACCATGTGAGCATCCCCATGGCACATTGTCACTTTACGAATTGGAGCTACCTCCTTTTCAATCTAAAAGACCCGAATAATGCATTAAGGCAATGTAATAAAGATATAATAGAATCTAGTGGGAACATGACATATTCAACATTGTAGTGGAATAAGGGATTTTAGAAGCCACTAAAGGGGTAGAATAAAATCACATACCAACACACTATTGACACAAGGAAACATATTTTAAGCCTCTGTGAATGGGAGGATGAATCCTAGACACTAATGATAGTGATTCAAGGTAAGCATGTACATATGGTTCCTAACATTACATCCATTCAATTTATGTCGAATCACATAATGGCCCATCTAAACTGTGTCTAAACTATTGATGCCAAAACAAACATTTAAACACCAATGCACATAAAACTCTTGTAAAGTTGTTCAGGAGGAAAAGGGGAATGAGACCCAGATTGCTTTAAGCCCTAAAACCAATTATTCATAAGGGGATCAATTTGTTAAAGATGTTGGTGGAGCTCTTTCACATTACATGTACTAAATCAACTTAATGCTTGAAAGATAGATTTTAATATGAGACTTAGGTGAGTGATAAATTTTACATTAATGCAAATTAAGTCTGTTGTTATGAATTAAGGATTAAGCTATAATTGTTTATAATAATGAAATGAACTAATTAAAGAAAAGCATGCATGAAATGAAATGAAATGCAGTGGTACAATATAAACAACAACTATCTAAGGCAAACTTTGTGCAAAACAATGAAGTAGAAAGCATGAAATACAAGCTTTTTAAAGAAAAAACAAGAAAATACAAATGGTAAGATAAAATACAAAGAAAAACAATAGATATGCCTAGAATCATAATCTTTAATAAAATAATGTTTGATTGGAGATCCAAATGATAATAACCTAAACACAAGGATGATAACTATTTAGGCTCCTAGTAAGTGGGATGTTTATGAAACCATATGCCACTTGTAACAATAAACAAATCAAATGGGTAAAGCCTCAAATGGTGAGAACTGTTTGGGGAATCAACACCTAGATTGTCTTAGAGGAATTTGCATACATGATCATGATAGTCTTCAAGGCATGGAAATAAATGTATTACCATGTACATAAATAAACAAATACACCCTCTAAAGAAAGCACAATTTCTCTCACCCTAATACTTGACCTATGTTGTAAACCATCCTTCCATTATAAGCATCTATCAGGCTACACAAGATGTTAAAATAGCACATAATTGAATTTTGTATGCAAAACTCAAGCGTACTCGCTATTTTCTCCCTCTTTATTTAGGTATCCTTTTCCTTATGATATAGAAGTTAGGATGGAAGTTGAAAGGACATATTTGCATCCTAAATTTATATAGTAAACAAAGTTGAGAATAATAATATTAATTATTGGACGATTGATATTTGAAAGGTCACCTAGGTCAAATTTGGGTTTAGGTGCCTAGGAAAACTAAGAGCCCAACCATTAAACTAGCGTGCATATATTTTAGCTTCAACAAGCTTCTAAACCATCCTTACGTTATAAGCATTTACCAGGCTACATGAGATGTTGAAATAACATGGAATGAATTTTGTGTGCAAACTCAAGCGTACTTGCTCTTTTCTTCCTATTTATTTAGGTCTCCTTTTTCTTCTTATATAGAAGGTAGGATGGAATTCGAAAGGAAATAATTGCATCCTAATTTTGTATAATAAATAAATTTGAGAATAATAATATTAATTATTGGACGGTTGATAGTTGGAAGGTTACCTAGGTCAAATGTGGGTTTAGGTGTTGTTTAACTAAAAGACTATTTTACGGTCTTAAGGTCAATCTCACGAGGATATGAATCCCCCATAATTTTTAGAGAGGTGGTACTCCTCTTGTTCTTATGATTCCAAGAAAATAAAATGAAATAAAACAAAGTATGAGAAGGACCAAACTTAATATTTACATTTACATTCAAGGAAAACAACCCCTGATATTTGGGACCATGTATTAAAAGAAACTCATGTGTACAATATCTACAATGTGAATAGATAAGATGCATACATAATATAAAGGACTGATATATCCATCACAACATTCATCAAAACATTTAACAATACCACAAACAGAGAGAACAAGAAATGGACCACAAATAAAAGTGAGATTTAAATTATATTTCAATAAAGCAGCAAAAACGATTATGATAGATAGAACATTTGGTAACTCAATATTATGGTCAAAGCCTTTGAGGATACAACAATGTAATATCCCAAGTAGCTCTCTTGGAGTCTCACAAATAATAAAGAGTCTTTAAATACAAAGTAAATTTCTTTAACGAAATTAAAATTTATTTACCCTTCAAAGAGGACCGGGATTAGCTCATACGGACCATAAAATGAAAAGATATGGAAGATAAGAGAAGGAAAACCAAGAATCAACCTAAATCCCACATAAAATTGAGTAGACAAAGGCAAGGTGATAAATGATTGTAGCTGAAATGGACAGAAGAAAAACTAAAGAGTAGAGTTTGTGTTCAACTCATTGTGATGGAGAAATCTCATATCATTCACTTGTTTGCAATTGGCTCCTTTATAGACATCTGTTGTGGTTGAGGTGGCATAATTTCTTCTTCTTTATTTTCTTGTTCAGTAATTTCAATTAACACCTTTTTCAACCATTCCTCAATGTACTCTCTCAAAGGTGCCACAATGATTTCATGTTTGGTTTTGATCTCGAATAATTGTCTTTCGAATTCCCTCAGGTCTAGTTCTGATTGATGCAATGTGTCGTTCGCCTCATCATTTGTGTTGATATACCAAACCAACCATATTTCAACTTCATCCTCGGAAAATTCTATGGTTTCGGTAAATTCATTAGCCCAAGCAAGTTTTAATGCTTTAAGTTATCCCATTAAATATTCTTTGGTTAAGATCATGGTATCCATCAATAAATAGGGGCCATCTAATTCCTTGGTAAGACTCACAAGCTTAAGAAATAAATCACTCTTTTTATTCCCAAGGGCCTCGATTTCATTGATCATTTATCTTAACTCTTTAATTCTCGTTAACCAACATGCATTAATTTGCTTCATATGATAAGGTGAAAGGATTTTTTGTTCCTTTCTCCGAGCTTCATTTAAACTAGAAACTTTAGCTGAAAATGTATTTATCGCTTCCTTGAAAAATCCTTCATCATTCTCCAAATCGTTCTGCGGATATTCTTCGAAATTCTCTAGTCTGGAGAAAAAGGTAGCAATATTTTGGGCAAGCTCCCAAATTTCTTGAATTATATCAACCCATTTTTGTATGGCATCACCAACATACTTTCTTATAGCCCGCAATAAACTTGATGAGCCTTTGTATTTCATATTGCTTTTTGGGATCTCCTCCAATTCAAGTTTAGGTTGTGTAGAACTTAAAGGTTTTGGGAACAATGGTGCTGGTACCAAAACAAATTCTAATTCTTTTACTCTTTTCTTTAGTTCCAAATTCTCTTTCTCCATTTTTTCAATTGACTGTCTTAATGCATCTCCAGTAACTCCATGAAAATATGCAATTTTAGATGGTGCTACTCCATCCAAGTCAATAGAAGATTTCCATCATTCAAATGACTTCTTATTCTTGGCATTAACTTTTTCTAACAATAACTTTTTAGTTTCACAATTGTAATCTGTGTGGTGCAGAGTGATAGAATCCTCTTCAAATATCTCAGGATCCTGAGTCATAATAACACTAACTATTTCTCTCGTCTCTAACAACCTTTGTGTAGATCAGTCAGGTTTTTCAATGATTTCGTCCATCTCCATCCCATGGGGACTTTCCTGGTCTTCTGGTGCGTTTATTTCCATTGATGAAAAATATCTTTTTCTTTTTATAGGAGTGTGTGCAACATGTGTTTTCTCAAGGATTTTCCTTGGTAGTTTTTTATCTCCACCGTCATCTGAGCCTACAACTGGTGTTTTTCTAGTATGCATTCCACTGGTTATGCTCTTCATTCTTGATGGAGTGCTTCTTTGAGACATTTCCGACGAGTTAGGGTTTTGATTTGTTGTTTCTCTATCATTTTGTTTGTATCCCTCATTTGTACTATTTACTTCTTTTGTATTCTTTGACTTTTGGTAGGCCACTAGTTCCTAGAGATACAAATTATCTCTGCCACCTTCTTAAAATTGTTCAATTTTGATAAAGTGTGAAGCATACCCAACTAACTAAACATGTGTAGTGAATTTTCCATCTGGGTCAAAGCCTTCAAAAAGTTTGGCTTCCTTCAAACCCATTTTTTCATGATGTTCTGCCAACTCATTTAGGTGAGTTATGTGTTTAACAATGCAATCCCCAATTTTCCATGGTAGGGGTGTAAATTGTTTTTTCCTTTTTCCATGGAAGAAATGAGCCCAAGTTTTGTATTGTCTGCATACTTCTCCAACAAATACTTTATCTAATGTAGAAAATGGTAAGAGGAAATGTTTCTCCTTAATCACAAATTGTAATACCCCATGTTTCCCCCAGTTTGTAAATATAACTATAACTGGCCAAGAGATTATGGCAGACTAGAAATGTGTGAATGTTTGATTTGATGAAACTTTGTATAAAAGGTCAATGTATGTATTTTATGTTATTAATAGAAAATAGATAAGTGTTGCATAACTCCTGAAAGGGGATTTTGCCAAGATAGAACATGGATGATATGAAAGAGATGGTGAAGGGGAAACCAAGTATGGTTGGTATGACCATCACCAGACCAATACCTACTGGGTTTAATTGTTCAACAATCCTTTGACTCAAAAATGAATTACCAGTCAAGCTGGTAGTTGGAAGGCCATCCTCAAGAGTTAATGAGGAGATGGGGCAGGGTACCCATATGTAAGGCTTCCAGGCCTGACCATGAGTGGGGATTCAGACCCATGTGACCTTGCCGAGGAAGGAAAGAAAGAAGGGAATTCGGGGCAGAGAGAGACATAACTGCGAAGAGAGCAAAGAAAAACACTCTCCAGAGAAGGGCAGTGGATATACTTCGCTTCTGAAGTAGAGAGAGAAAAGTTGAGAAGAAAGCTTGTGTTGGTTGTAAGAATCTTGGGGCAGGGTTTCTCTACAAGCTGATAAACGAGGCTAACGAGTGACTGAGGAAGTACTCGTGCAGACCTCCTTTCTTGGAGCAGAGAAAAATAGTTGCCCGGTTTCTGTGGGAGAAGGAGAATAACCTTCGTCCCTGACTGTTGTGGAGCAAAGAGAAAGAATCTCTCTAGGAGCATCATGGTCTAGCTCGGGGGTGGCCAGTCCAGTAGGAGTAGTTGTGCCTATGATTGGGAGGAAACCTGCACCCCTTTCAACAGTTGCTTCACATTTTCCAATTCTGATAAGTATTTTCATACTTGGTGCATTATGTTGGATGTGATGATGAATTGTCTGTGTTTATTATTTAGTCTCTCGCTATTTGATCAGTTATTAGAAATGCTCTTTGATTCTTGTAAATGGTTATATCTATGTGATCTTGGACTTAGCTTAGTTTAACTGTTAGAGGGTCATGGGATGTGAGTCTGTACGAGAGTCGGGGTAGGATCGACTGGAATGTCTAAGTCCTGCAAACCTTGTGAAGTTTACCTAGCAAGAATGTTAAGTCCAAATTCTGTGGGAGAAGGGCGTTTTTCCCTTAGACTATTCACCCGTCTGATTGAGGGCTCGTGCCCATGTCCTTAAATTTCTTTTCTTCGAAAAGGGATTCACGCTTAGCCCCTAAGTTTTCCCAAAGGACCCATGCAACTAGGGCCTAGGAACCATGTGCAAGTCCGATAGGAGCTAGCTCTTTCGGCTTCGAGACTTGTGACTCCACAATCCTCGAAAGTAGCCAAAGGGTAAAGTCGTGAAATAACGAGGACCGTTGATTTGGGGATCCAATATGGATCGCTCTCATCCATTAGATCAGGTGTAGGAGGGTAGGCGTTAAGTGCTTCGACGAAGTCTTGCTTCGGGGGATTTGGAAAGATCCAGCGTCGAAACTCCCGAATGTCGAAGTCGCAAAGTAAATATGGACCGTTGAAATGGAAGGACCGTCGATCCTTGGATCCTTCAAGATGCTTCCAAACCATCGAGTTAAAGGACCCACCTTTGACTACCCGACTAACCAGGGACGCATCGTGGAGCGACGCGCGGTCCCTCCTCGTTCCTTGTCAAGTGATTGACTGTGAACTAGGACCGTTGGATGATGGGTTACGTGGCAAGTGATCCTATAGTCCGGAGATCCCGTACTTCGGAGGAAAATGGCCAAAGAGTTTATGAAGTATGAACTTGTTGAATTCGCAAGTGCCGAAGTGAATCTTGACCGTTGGTCAAAAAGGACACATGGTGCAAGATCCGAGAGTCCGGAGGCTTGGCTCTTCGGGGAATTTGCGTCGAGGGGATTCGGTAAGCTCCGAAGCCGAAGCCTCGAGGTAATGGGAACCATAGATCTATGGATCTACATGGGATATTACAGACCTTTATATTGAAAGACTGAGTAAATATCCATCTTTGATGACGCGACTCACTGACGTCATTATGGGTGACATAGATTCGTTTGACGCGTGCCGCGTGTCACCCAGTTTTGGACGGTTCACTTACCCATTGTGCCTATTAGAGAATGATACATGTCACCCTGATTTGGGATTTCCACAGACCCAAAAGGGCCATTGGAACGCAACTCGTGTCATCTTCTTGCAAGGACACGTGTCACCCCTATTTCCCTGTCGCCTAAGTCACGAAGCGATAGTAGCCATAGATACGAGGACCCTTCAGGACCTCCCCTGATCGTTGGATATGTATTGTATTCATCACTTCGGTGAATTCCTATTCCAGAGGTTTGTGTGTGTGGATACTCTGTAATTCCCGAAGAGCCGAAGCCCGAAATGCTTGTGGGCCGTTGATCTTGAAAGAGAGCTAGGATCGTTGATCCCCGCATCAATTTCAAGACTTGCTGAAAGCTACAAAGCACCGGAGTAAGCACCTTTTGAGTTGACACTTGGTCATATCCCGTGATCCTATGCTATCGCTGCATGAAGAAAGGGGCCAAGGTCATGTTTCCAAATTAAAAAGAAAAGGGGGCTTTGGAAAAACGCTCGCAGGTCTTTTACTGGTCCTGCTCATGGACCAAAGGCCAGAGGAGAGGTCAGGGAGAAGACCCACGAACAAGATGGACCCATGTGGTCCTTGATTAATAACACTCGAGGAACTTTGGGAGGCAACAATTTGCAAAGACAGAACTCAAAATTCAGTCTGATGACAACCGTTAGGAGGATCGTGGCGAGAAGAATCCAAGGAGATCTCGGATTTAGGACTTGAGATAGTTAAGGGAAAATGAAATTATGATGTCCCATCCCTTAAAAGAATAGTTAGGGGTCAGGTGTGTTACACAAATACTCTAATTATAGTGAATTGTTTTGACAACTCATAAATCCCTTTTCCAGTGAGGAAGGAAGTTGCTTCTAAGGATAGCCTTGATGTGCTCTGTCCAAATATTAACCTTTTGAATTATGAGATGAAATTGTTGTGGATTGGGTAAAAACTGTATTGGGTTTTATGTGTGTGTAAAATTTAATACCATGCATAATCTATCTCTAACTTAAAATCCACATGTTTTGCATGAGGCAAATCTTAAAAATTTGGCCATAAGCAATGGTGAAAATGAGGTAAGAAGCGATATAGAATTTATGGGTCTTTTTGAGGTTATTCAACTGGAAAGAAATTTCACTTCAAATGAGATAACCCCAATCAATGACAAATTTTTCATGCAGGGCATAATGCATAACATATATGACATTTCTTGTTACAAACATAGTAGATTCCAATTCGAGAATGTAGGCAAATAGGCAAGCAAATTCTTTGTATGGGTATTTTAGCAAGTTTACCTCAATTCTAGAAGTACTAGGGTTGCAGGTTGAATCTTCCAAATAGTTTCTCAACAGTCTGTTCCCTCACTTATGCTACTTCAAAAATTCATCAGCTTCCTCACTATAGAATCTCATAGTTGACGCAGGTAGTCGTAACATTTTGGAAAATGTTGAGGGAGCTAAAGAAATGGGTTGATGACCTTGCATTTGAATTATTCTTCATTCAGAAACAAATTTATCTGCACACCATTGAATGATCTCTTTCTTACTAGTTACTTCTAGAACAAGTCCTGCTAATGCGATTCCTAAGGTACAGATTAGGTTCACCTTCTTATCAGTTGGAGGAATATTTTTGTAGTACTTGTATGCCTTGGACCACTAGAACTATTGATATTCACGACCAAGTGTGTTCATTGTTCCAAAAAATACTTCCTTCTTCTTACTTGACATCTTTTCTGCTTTTTACAAAGGTGAAGCTATTGTTGATACTTACAAGTTGGCATTTTTATTTTATTTAAATTCCACTACGTATTGCCTTGGTAAATTAATCATCCATAGATCATGCTTTAAATGTCACCAGTTGTCATGGGACTTGGATTTATTGCGACCCTTAATCAATGCATTGTTCATTAATAATGACATTATGCTTTTACGAGTGGCAGATGATATGGAAAGGGTAATTAATTTGACGAGAAATGGCAATGTGATGGTATGATAAACATAAAGTGTTAGGTATGGAGGTGTAAAATGATGTATGGGAAATGTTATAGAAATGTGGACTTGCGGGGTTGCGAGGTTACAGGGTTGCGGAATTAAACGCTTGTGAAACAATCTTTGGAAAAGGGTGACGATGACCGCATTGAGATTCACGAATATGATTAAATGTTGGGAGAAATGCGGACTTGCTAGGTTGTAGACCTACGAGTCATAGAAAAGTGATGAGGAGTAAGGAGATCCGCTCCACAATGAGAAATATGGCTAAGTATGAAAATAAGTGAAAAGTGGATGTGGACCCGCGGATTTGCGGAGGTTGAAACTTAGGAAAAGATTTAGGGATGCCATGTGGCTCCACATCTGCATTGCTTGAATTTTGACTAAGTACCAAAAGAAAAAACGAAAAAGGAAACAAAGTAAGAGTTTTGGTGACTGCGGGGTTGCAGACCTGAGTAATTCAAAAAATATTTAAGCATTGTTATGCAGCTCTGCATCCACATCATTTTAAAAAATGATTAAATTCTTGGAGGTTTTTTGATGTAAGGGAAGAAAAGTAAAGAAAAATAAGCTAAGAAAAATGCAAAAAAAATCCTAAGAGTAGTTGAATGACAATACTAGACCGGTTGAAAATTTGGATCAACAGATGCCTAGGCAAACTGAGAGCCCAACCATTAAACTAGTGTGAATAATTTCTAGCTTCAACAAGATATAAAGTCTCGGAATTTCATTCAAATGATAATTTCCTTCATTATACATTTTTCATAATTATGTTTATATAATAACAAACATAAACAACAAAGAAAATATCCATTTTAATCCTCATCCAAATATAAATAGTAGTAAATACATTTAGATGCCTTTAAAATAATTGCTTTTGCAACTTCAAAATATTTAACAATTCAAAAAATAACTATATTCATTTTCAATAATAACTATACTTATTTCAAATTAATTATAAAATAAATGCATCAATAAAAAAATCTCATAATAAATATAAATATCATATAGAGAGCCTTGTTTAAGTAAACAATATCCTCATTCAAAGTTGGAATTTGAGTCAAGTCAAAAATATCAGTTGAGCCAAAACAACTTGCTTCTTAGCTTGGCATTTAGTCAAGTCAAGAATATCATCCAAGAGTTGAGCCAAAACAACTTGCTTCTTAGCTTGGCATTTAATCAACGTAGCATCAAGCTCATATAATCACTAACTTAAAACCACACATTAATCTACACTCTGCACTAAGAACAATGCAACATACGTAGATAATGATGACAAATCTATGCATAAAGAAAAGGAGAGGTGGATGGAAAAGGTAAACATGTGAATGGGAGAACTCTACCAACAAGTATTCCAAAACATCATGAAAATTAGTTTCATATAACCCTCATGAAACATGATCAACCTCCAATTACATGAGATGTCAAATCTGGCAGCCATAATGCATATACATATTACTACAATCATTAAAAGCAACATACTTCAAATATGAACAACAATAATTCCCTGCCACAAATGCAAGCATCTCTTTTTCCTTCACATCCTTTTAATGCTAAAACACTAACTCTTTTTCATAGTGTGGTTTCATAAATAATATAATACAAATATCACTCTACATGTCTTAGTATCTATAGGTGATTTCCATAATGATCATAAGTGTGCCATGCATGGCTACACTTCAACATATGTCATGCACCAGTAACACTCATCAACCTTAAACCTTGTTATTACTTTGAACATGGATATGCCATATCAAATCATGGGTCACGAGTTCGAAACCTGTGTCCCTTGGGGCTGCGAAGCTTTATCACTCCCATATCAGCCACTATGTGGGGAAATATCTGGGGTGGGTTTCCAACGCGGAATCTCCAACGTGGAAAAAAAAAAAAACCGAAGATACATTATGTATACATCTAATTATAAACAACCATTTACATGTAAACAAGCCCCCCATAATAGTCGTGTGCACATAATCATCAACCAATTTGAGGGAGATATAACCGAGGGAGATATAACCCTTACTCCATACCAAGCCAAACATAACAACCATCGAGCTTACTTCTATTTTCATTAAGCATATGTAGCATTCATATTAGGGACAACCATACATGCTAACAATAATACAACAACCTCATACACATAGCTTCTTCCAACCTACTCTATGCATATACATTTAACAATATTGTGTATACACCAACAATCAATCATGCTTTTTAAATGCAAAACTTAGTTAGGTTTGTAACCAATTTAACATATAATTGTTTAAGCAACTCTTGGAAATCGAACATATCAACAACTATCAATCAAACAAATGCACAAGTATTATACTGAACTAGTGTTCAATTCTTTAAGGTAATGAGTAACATCACTGATATCCAATATCTAATATCAAGCATATTTAACACTTGTAATTTTAGAATTTCCATTATATATGAGCATATAGTATAAAACCAACCTCGTTGTGATTCCCAACTTTGCTATTAAGAGTAGAGTTCCACCATAATTTTTCATAAGGTTAAGAAATTATTTATGTAAACACCAATACTATCAATTTAATGGGTAAAACCCTTCAAACCATAACCATCAAACTCATGTGTAGGTCGGAATTGATTTAGGTATAAGGGGTACCGACAAATTCAAAATCAACCTTGGGTTTCAAAGTATGAGGAATGGGAAGTCAAAATGAGAAGAGCCTTTGGGCTTCTATATTATTCTGCACAACAGTCCAAAAGGGTAATGCATTTGACCCAAAGACATGAGTTTGCATTTGAATATGAGCATGGATTAAAAAAGGATTTGGGATTCGAGCCTCATAGCCTACCCACTTAGATACAAGCCATGAGAAATAGAGATAACATTGTACTCATGTGCTCATAACCATAACCAACATTGTAAGAGGTCAAGCATAGCTTGGCCTCTCTACATGTTATATCTTGCAAATGATAAATATATAAAGGATACATGCAAACATGCTCATGCCTAGAACATTAAAGGAGGAAATGACTCGATAAAACAAGGCTAAGAATGCACAAAAGTCACTCTAGCTACATATAACATCATGCCATGAACACACACACAATTGAAAGAAATTGTAGGTTATTCCATGTTCAAATCTTACCTTATTTGCATTGCTTGGATGCGGTGTTGAATCCATGGTGGGCTCAACTTTGACTAGTAGGTTCCAACTGCAAGCATAAACCCAAGTCGAGATGCCTCTAACACCAACCACATCAACCCATTCAAGCTCTGGTTAATTAACCTAGTTCGACCCTCACTCATAGAGTTGAAATGCTCATGCAATGAGTGGAGAAGGGTCACAATCAATAGAACAATTTGAGCTTCCAAGCCACAAGTGAGAGAAATGCACATGGCACCTTCAAAATGCTTCCAAAACCATGCAAAGGTTGAGGCAAAACCATTATTTCTAGCCTCAAATCACCAATACCAAATAGGTCAAGCTCAAGTATAGCTCCAGCGAACAAGGTCGAAATGACCAATTGAGTTAGGGAAAGAGTGATTAAAAAATGAACTCGATTTCCACATTGTCGGGTTGAGATCAAGGGTTATGAGAGCTCAATGAATTAACATGCATGTACAGTAGTCAAACCTTAAAGTAGATGCAAGGTACCTCCAAGACAAGTGAGACCATCCAAAAAGAATAAAGTTCACTACAATCCCAAGGAGATCTCATTTACAGGTCTATAAGTTACACCACAAATATTTTTTAAGTCCATGGTTGATATCGATTGGGCATTTTGTTAATCATTAGGGCAAGGTCAAGACCTTAGGTCTTGATCCTTAGTCATTTCATATGAATATGCCTTTAATCATATAAACTTTGAGATTAGAAGTTCTTCACCATAGCTTTAGCATAGAACACTTGTGCTCACACCATTTCATCCAATCACTAACCATTTGTTTTGCAGGTGGGTAGATACGAAGGTTGACAAACCATAACAAACCAATAACCATATTCAACACAACCATGCAATGTTACCCCAACATAACCAAGAAATATTACCACTCTTAATCCATTAATGCTCACAATCTATATGCAGATGCCCTATATCAAATCTAATTAAAATTACAATGAAACATGTCGTAACCATAACATCATCATCAACTTCAAATCATTATTACCATAATCACCATGTGAGAAGAATAGGTAGACTAAGTAAATACAAACAAACCATCTTAATCAACAAGATTGTTAGAACCAAATACATCCTGATCATTATGGTACACACTAGCTGATGGGCCCATTATTAACCTATCTAGGAAATAATTGGTGAGATAATTTTACCAATGGCAAGGTCAAGCAGTTTAGGTGGTTATCCCTTTTAATTAGGATTAGGTTTAGGGACTTGTTGTAAAACTTTGTGATCATATATGTGTTGTGCAAAAAATGGGTCAACATAATGCCCCCCCCCAAAAAATTCTATGGCTCCTCCTCGTCCAAGTTGTATGGAAACCTCTGTGGACTTTGTGTGCTCTAAACCTCTAGAAAATTTATGAAGCGTGTTGTTGCTTAGTTGGTTCAAAAAAATTGAATCCCATCTACCCATTTTGTTGTATAAATTGTTGTGGCTATGGAATCTAAAGACCCATATGCTCAAGTGGACCATGAGGTGGATGCCCTATTTGGAAAAAAAATGATGTTTCCTATTTTCTTTATATGCTTTGCTTTTTGTGTGCTTGCTAGGATAATTTGTACAATAACACATCTATGGCGTTCTTCCTAGGTGTTTTTGGAATAATTGTCATGTTTTTAAATTATATGGACTTATAGTACTTGAAGAACTTGGGGTATGGCCAACCCTCCATTTTGTAAAAATCCATACATACAATTTGGTCAAAACCTTTTATAATATAAACCTCTATATGTTACCATGTAAAAAAAAATAATGCTATATAATATTATATAGGTATTAAAATATCAATAGTTGAGTGGGCTATCTTAGGTGGTTGAGTGCTTTGAGCTTCATGTGGGAGATCTCGAAGTCCATTCCTGGACTAGTTTCATCTATTGTGTGTCTCACTCGATGTCCCTACTAGGTTAGGGGCCATTGTTAGTGCCAACGGATTTACACTAGTTACCTTCCATGAAATGCAAGGAAGTGCCTAGGGGGCTCCCTGTGAGGTTTTCTTTGCAAAAAAAATGGAAATATTAACTAATTTTAATTGTGGATTTACACTAGGTACCATCCATGAAATGAGAGGAAGTGCCTAGGGGTTTCCCTATAATGTTTTGTTTGCAACAAAATGGAAATATTAACTAATTTTAATCATTAATTCATTATTGATTGGTATAAAATTCAAATTAATAATGATAACTAATAAAAATATTTAAAAGGAAAAAAACTCAACATGGAATTTTATAAAATATGTTAACATATATGGTTTTTTTTCCATAGAAAAAAGATTCTTATATTCATGGAATATACATGTTCCAAACTTACAAAATTGCCTTAGAAGGCTTACTTTCAGACTGTTTCAAAAATATCTTGAGTGTGCATCCGACTTATTGTTCTATATCCTTACAAAACATTTTGTACTATCTTTGATATCCATGCAACATTTTCAAGTTGTATATGAAAAGAGTTACAATCAGAATTCCATTGCTTTTGTTTCAGTGCCTTCAAAATACTCATAGTAACCGAAGGCCCCTCTTTGCAGTTGTAAAGCTTCTTTTGAGAGTTCATCCGCTTTTACATTAAGTTCTCTCAATATATGTTGAAAAGACAACCAATCAAAGTATTGAAAATAAAGTCTTATGTCTCTAAACATAATGGCCAGACTGATGTTTTGATAGAGATATTTCATTTAGCCCAGTTAATCACCAACTTAGAATCTCCCATGACCTGAAGCTTCCTGATATCCTTTTTCTTTGTTGTCTCTAGAAGGGTCCACAATGCTACGAGTTCTTCTTTTTTATTGGAAGCTCCACTTGGAGCATACATGATGTAAATATAATGGTTATGATTTAAGAATAACACAACTCCTATGTCAATGGAAGGTGGGTGTCCTTGGATGGCACCGTCGAAATAACCCTACAGAACAAAGTAATCCAAAATAGGAAAGGAGGGTACCCTCTGCTTTAGATTTTTTGGGTCCTCTTTGGAATCTGCTGCGTCTGCTAGGGTTAGAGTTGTAATCACTTATGGTGACATCCATTTATCTTTAAAAATTGCCGAGTTGCATGCCCACCATAAGTTTGCAATGAAGATACATGGTAGGCATGCGTACAACTTTAACGATCTGTCTGAAATCCACAACTTATAACATTCCTCAAGGTTAATATTATTCCAATTTGCACCTACTTTAAACTTTTATTTTATCGTCGTGGTAACCTAACCTGCATAAGGGCACGATACGAAAAGGTGAGAGGCAGATTCAGAGTTTAAATTGCAAAGTACACAACGATTTGGACCATGCCAGTTCCTTTTTTCTAGATTATCCCAAGTCAGAAGTTTGTTGGTTAAGGCCAACCACATAAGTAGTTTACAACACAATGGGGCCTTGGATTTCCATAAAACCTTCCACCACCATTGTGGTTGGGCGTTTTTCCTTTCCTCTTGCCATGCTCTATACCCCAATTTGGTTTTGAAGGATCTGTCCTTTGGGTTAAAGGACCAACACAAAGTATCCTCGTTATCTTGGGAAAGATTGATGAAAGTTTCGCATAACTGAGATACATAGAAGTTCCATTCAACATGAAGGGCCACTGGGAGGCTTAAGGTTGTCACATTTTTCCAACCTTCTTGCCATTGACGCTGAGGGATACCAATTCAAGAATCATGAATATAATGAAAGGATGATGGGGGGAGAGAGTATGAAATTATTTCCAGCTCCCATCCAAGGATTTTCTCCCACCCTGACATTTTTCCCATCACATATTTTCCATACCACCCATTCTCCTACCAGAGGGAATGCTTCAACCATATCCTTCCACACTCTGGACCCTTTTGAGGATTTGTTCGGTTTCCTAAACCACTCGATGACAGAGAGGTTTGGGAGGTATTTGGATCTCATCACTTTTGTTCATAGCGTATTCCCTACCGACAAGCGCCATAAGTTCCTTCCAATCAATGCTCTAGCAAAGAGACGTAGATATTTTATTCCCCAATCGCCTAAATATTTGGGGGTTGCTAAAGATGACCACTTCGCTAAATGCAACCCTCCTAAAGAGTTATTACCAGCCCATAAGAAGCGACTATTGATCTTTGTGATCTTATCAAGGATACCTTTGGGAGTGGTTGTGATCGAGTTCCAATAGACTGGTATTCCTTCCAATATAGATTTAAGTAAAACTAGCCTGTCTCCTCGAGAAAGAGTTCTAAAAGCCCAAGAATCAATTCTCGATTGACCTTGCAAATAAGCCAGGCCCAGTCTGAATTCTTGTACTTTTCAATCTTAAGATGAAAGCCCAAGTATTTAACCCCTTTATCCATTGATTTATATTGAACATGAAGAATACGGAGAAAGGAAGAAACCTCGGCCCTCGAGCATTGATTGGTTAATAAACATGACTTCTCTAGATTAATCCACATGCCCATTTGCTTACAATACAGGTCTAGAGTTTTCTTGAGGGAAGAAATGTCCCTCAAAGAGCCCTAGATACTACACCAGATGTCATCTATGAAGAGAATATGTGAGACCATTTATGAAGCTGTCACTTTTAGATCTCTTAACAATCCTTCAGATCTAGACTCTTTTATCATTCTGCTTAGGGTGTCCACGATGATCAGGAAGAGAAAGGGAGACAAGTGGTCGCTTGGCGTAGACTCCTGGAGGCTATGAAGAAACACGAAGGTGCTCCGTTTATCAAGACTGCAAAGATTGCACTATTAAGGCAACCCATTATCCAGTTTACCATTTTGAGGTTCATGCCCATTTGAATGAGAACTAACTGGAGGAAGGTCCAGTTAACATGATCATAAGCTTTTGACAAGTCCATTTTTAGGAAGGCAACTTTGAGTTTCTTTTTCTTCACCGAATGTAGAGATTCCTGAGCTATGGAAACTGCATCATGTATCTTTCTATTTTGAAGAAATCCAAACTGTTCATTGCCTCTTACCTTGCTTAGGATTGGCCTTAATCTACATGCAATAATTTTTGAAATCAACTTGTAGGTCACATTGCAGCATGAGATAGGGTGATAGTCCTCAAACGATTCAACATTCTCCTTTTTTGTAATGAGGCATAGGAAGGTATAGTTTAGTGGTCCAAAGATCCTTCCTTCAGATTGAGACTCTTTGATCATGAGAAGTAAGTCTTCCTTTATGAGGTCATAGAAAAATTTGAAAAACTCCACGGGAAACCCGTCCGGACCTGAGATTTTTCCACTCTGCATAGAGAAAAAGGTTTCTCTCACCTCTTCTTCTGAAACTTCTTCTAGTAGGAATTGGTTCATTTCTTCAGAGAAAATGGGTTGGAACTTTGCCACGACTTCTAGGATTTATTGGATAGGGAAGCCTTCAGGAGCCGAGAAGAGGGATTCAAAGAAACGAGCTCCCGTCGTTGATTTTTCCTGAAAGGAACTTACCCTAATTCCTTCTTCATTCTTGATTTCCCACATAGTATTGAGGTTCTGTCTTTGGTTGGAAACGTTATGGAGGAATTTGGTGTTTTTGTCCCCGACTTTTATCTAAAGTGCTCGACTTTTTTTGTTTCCATTCCTCTTCTTCTCGTTTTAACCACTCGTTGCGTTTTTTTTCCAGAGACCTAAACTCCTCTAGAAGATTCGGGCTTAGGGTTTCCCTATACAACCTTGAACCAATTCTTGATAGTTCTTTTTCGATCTCTGTAAGCTCCTTTTTATTTTTAGCTTTCTAATTAGGGATCCATTTCTTTATTGCAGATTTGGTATTCTTCAGGTTTTTCTCTAATTAGATCATTAGAGGTTTATGACTGTCGGTTCAAAGTTTCTTACAAGTTGAATGAAGAATGTTTTGGAAGTCAGGGTGGTCAAACCAAACTTGATTGATTTTTAATGGCGAGGGGGGAGAGGCTAAGCTAGAGCTCCATCTCAAAAATATAGGGCAATGGTCTGAGTTCCCCCCTTCTTCCACTTTAGAAATGAACTTTAGACCCTTCTCTAGAAAATGTTTTGATACCAGAAATCTATCAAGGCGTTTCACAACTTCATCTCTTCCTGTTCGAAAAAGTTTCTTCAAGTAGGGGGAGCCTCACTGGTTCCACATCCAGTAGATTAACACATTCAAGAAAAGATAGGAAAAAGCCTCATTGACGATCCTATTTTGGAGAGGGGGCCCAAAATTCTCTGAGAGAGAGAGTGAAATTCAAATTCCCTCCGATGATCGAGATGGGGTCATTAAAAATTCCCTCACTTTTCAAATCTTCCAAGAAGGGGATTCTTTTAGAGTAAGGGACATAGATATTTATAATAGAAAAGGCAAAGTCGACATCTTTAAGCTTTAGGTTCACAGAAATGGAGGATCATGTAGACGATGAAGAAATGGCTTTAAAATTCAGACTCCATCCTGATAACAACCCTCCAGATAAACCTTCTGCGTCTACCACACTAAAGGCCCAATTTTTTAACCAGGGGCTTACATTCTTTATAGATTCTTCCCCTTTACACATCATCTCCTGTAGTAAAATAATATCAGGGTTAAGGCTCAGGAGCAACCTTTTGAGGGATATTTTTTCTGGGGTCCCCCAAGCCCTCTTGCATTGAAAGAGAGAAGGATTTTTTTTTCAGAGGGGGGGGGGGGATTTCCCTACTCTAATGGCCCTTGTGATGTTATCCTACGTTCGTTTCCTTATTTTGACTGTAGCCCGTTCTTTTTCTTTCGAAATATGCGACTTTCTTCCTACTATGGACACTTGAGGGACATCTAGAGCCAAACCCCCCTTAGAAGGAGAGGCTTCCTTGGGTTTGAATTTAGATCTCAGAGTGTAGCATTTGGAGGGGGGAGGGAGGGGAAAAAGGCACTGGGGGAGGGGGGAGGATCGAGGGGTCGTGTAAAGATTAGAGCTAGGGGAAGGAAGGGTTCCAAAAGGGCTAGAGGGAACAAGGGTTTCTGTCTCAGTTGGGAGAGGGGAGGAGGAGGGTTGAGGAGGGGGGGAAGCTTTTCAAAAAGAGAAGGGATGGGAGAAGACTATGGTAGGGAAGCCACAATTTATATTAGGGAATAAAGGGGATTAAGGGGAGAGACCGAAAGTGAGGACGCGTTAACCGACCGCTTTGAACCGATATGACTCTTAGAAAATTCAGCCTCACACAAAAGAGAAGAAGGGGAAACATAATTAGTTGTAATCATACATGTCTGAGCAACCTGGTGGACTAGATCACCCATTTTATCACTTGAAGCTTTGATGGTCCCAGGATCGATGTTAACTTCCTTAGAGTCTCCTATTGAGACCACGTCAGCTTTCTTTGATATGTTGTAGGTGGATTTCCTTACCCAAGTTTTCTTTACAGGTATGTCCCCCGATAGCAAACGCATGCAGTCGGCTCGTAAGTGCCCAATTTCATGGCAGGCATGGCACCTGAAGGGAATTCTCCAGTAATCCACCTTTTGGTGCCATGTTATGTCTCCTAGGACTAGGTCTAATCTCCCGATTAAACCATCTCTAACCTTAACCTACAGTTGTATCCAAGCCCAACACCTGTCTTTTTTTTTAGGCCCAATTGGGTTCTAAACCCATGAAAGTCCATATTTTGTCTCCAATTACTTCCAATGCCTCTCTGGTCCAAAAGGCTAATGGGAGGCCATGTAGGATAGCCCATACCTTCATATGGGAGATCGGTTCACGCTCAAGGTCAAATTCCACTCTCCAGGGTCTTAACACTAGGCCCGACGGCCCCCAAGACCATCTTCTTCTCAACAATTTTTCACTATCTGCTTTCGACTTGCATAAAAAGGAATTCCATCCTTTGGCTAAAACATGAGCTTCCAGCGTATAAACTAGAAACAAGGACCAGGTTTGTTCTAAATAGGACTGCATGGCCTGGTGTCTTGGCGATTTTCTTGTGAACCTCCTGACTAAAAGTTTGCCATGGAGATTGGCTATGTCTGAAACTGCCAAGTATTCCCCTACAACCATCTTCACTTGTTCACATTTTTCCTGTATGCACTTTGTTGGCTTCTTCGCTTGGATTTTCATATTCTTCTCCTCAATGTGCAAAGGGACATCAAATGGGTGGTCTTCTGAGCTTCTTTACGAGTTGAGCGGGAAAGCCTGCTCAGAGTCTTTAGAACCAGATAAGCTTTCCTTAGCAATAACCACACCTTTTGTGCTTCCCTTAACATTTCTGCTAGCCAAGACAACATCTTTCTTGTTACATCCATACTCCACACGAGCAAGATTAATGGCCTTACCCTTGAGATTTGAAGTGGGATAAGGCTCTACCAAAGGAGGGGGATGAATCTCTCGATCCAAGAATTCCTTGAAGGAAGTGAAGGCGTGACCATGTGAAGGACTAGGTTCGTAGTCCACCTCCTCCTCCGCATAGTCTGCCATCTTTTTGTACCTTCGACACTATGGCGTCTTTCAAACATGAAACGTGGCAGTAGTTGGAACGCCAACATAAGGGGTCAGGGGACAGGAACTAGGGGCATGACACAAGTGACAGGGCTACTGAAAAAGGGGAACGACAAATGAAAAAGGGAACAGGATAGGGGTAGGGAAAGGGCATGCGGCCATATGGGCTCGCTCCTCCGACTAGAAAACCACAAACCAACCAAACCCTCCTTCTCATTTACCCTAACATATATAGTTTAAAATAAAATGAAATATGATTTCAAAGAAAACTTGCATGAAGGATGTGACAGTCTCAAACTTTTGTTTTCTATTGAGATGCATTTGTGTCATAAAATTAATTCTTCCCCATTGGCATGATGATCATGGTATATTGGAGTTTGTATGTTAATGTGAACCACTTCTATCCACCACTGTAGGATAGTAAATTTTGTATGAAGAGGTACTTATGTTGTAAAAACAATTCCATGCCATGGACCACTTTTATCAACCAATATGGGATGATACTTTTTGTATAGAGAGGTACTTATGTCATAGAAACAATTTTATGTTGTGGACCACTTCTATCATCTGACGTGGGATAGTATTTTTTGTATAGAAAGGCATGTGAAAGAGGTATTATGGAGTATTTCTAGTGAGAGTTTTATTTTTTATTTATTGCAAAAAGAGAAGGGGGAAGTTTGAGTAAGCACACACTCACATTGCAACCAATCAACCATTATATTAGTAGGAAACACCACTTCATTTTGACTCCCATCGACATAAGAATTATGGTATATTGGAGTTTAGATGTCATCGTGAACCACTTATCTTAACAAATATGAAGTAGAAATTGATCAATAATATTTAATTTTTTTAAGTAAAAAATATTTGTATATAATTATTTAAAAAAAAGCTAAT
The DNA here is from genome assembly GCA_009831015.1 of Picea engelmannii. NCBI lineage: Eukaryota > Viridiplantae > Streptophyta > Pinopsida > Pinales > Pinaceae > Picea > Picea engelmannii. The sequence goes on along the minus strand of ML801453.1, from coordinate 211,079 downwards.
TAAATTTTACAATCAAATTTAAGTGAAATATCTTAAACACAATAAATAAATGATTTTATTTATTTATAAAAATAGTAATATTATACAATTAAGAAAATTGTATCTAAAGAAGCTAATTACATTTCACAACGTACTTTAAATGAATGTGTTAAATATGATGTCACGAGTAATGCCTTATTAAGTGATTAAAATAAAATTTATATTTAAATTTCTATATTGATTCTTAAATTAAAATCAGTTCAAACTAGGTGGGTTATACTAATAAAATGAACATATTTCAACATGAGATTGCTTTGTAAATGTGTTAAATTTTCTTAATGAAAATATGTATTCAAACCAAAAAAACAAAAAACAAAAACATATTTAAGTAATAAAACCAAACATATTGTAATTTATTTTGTAATGTAATTTAATTATTTAGTTATAATCTAAAATATTATGCATTAAAATTAGTTTTTTATCATTATATAAATTGTTATGTTTTCTTTAATATATTATATTTTTGGAGTCAAATCTTGTTCATATGATTGGTTTTGATGGGTCTCGTTTTGTATGGCGATCTAGGTTCAAATTCGTCGGGAGGAGACACCAAAAAATCTAGTTAGCTAAGGGTTGGTGTGGCCTAGGCCGGGTATGATCCCTGAGTGATTTTGATGGCTTAGATTCCCTTGAGTTGCAGCTTCTCAGCCACAGGCTAGTCCCACAGGTCACAGACACAGTAGCAAACAAAAAACAAATATCATTCCTTTGCAAATCTTATAAAACCATTTTTAAAATATTATATGACAATGTTAATTAGCTAACCTGAAATACAATTTACTTCATTGTAATTTAAAATGTGTCGAGTTTTCAATAGCCCCAACTCCACTAACTTGGGATATCCTTTTTAAACTTTAAATCAAACTTAAATGATTTATTTTTTTACCTTATCTATTCTATGATTGTTGGTTGACTAGATTAATTATTAAAGGATGAATGGTTTGTCAGTTTGCTTCACGTTACAATCATCATAATTATTTGTAGTGAGATTGTTGTATTAATTTATGTCATAATTTGTTGTTTTCGTATTCATCACATTGCATGTATAATAGGCTTGGTTCTTGCATATTTTAGATTTGAATGATCTTGATTTATGTGAAAGTGTTATACAATTTTGTATAAGTTCATCGAGACATTTATCAATCATTGGTTAGCTCAGAATTGAGTTTCGACAATAATCAACACTTTTACCAAATATTGGGTATCAGGTGCTTCGAATGTTAGTGAATTGTATTTGTAGATTAAAATCTCTCAACTGTTGATGAATTTTGCTAATTTAAATTAACATCTTAAAATCCTATATAATACAAATATTAGATGAGCTAACAAAATTCAATCTGAGTAGAACATCATTCTAAATGAGTCCTAGTTTTTCATTAAAAARTGCCTTCACACACAAATTTTAGTCCCTAGCAAAATGAGTTTTAGATTTCCAGAATAGGCTCCTTGGTTCCTTGTAGATTTTTTGGGATTCCAGACTTAACGCAATTGTCAATAGGCTCCTTGGTTCCTTGTAGATTTTTTGGGATTCCAGACTTAACGCAATTGTCAGAATCTAATTTTAGAAGTCCACAAGTATGAAAACATGTTGTCAATGTCTCTTTGCTAACAAGTAAGTTAGAACTCCTTAGTTTGCAAAAGATATAAAGTCGGCCTTGGAGTTAAGTACATAATCATTCATTTGAAAGCCTATTATGAAGAAGAAGAAAAAAAATAAAATAAAAAATTAGAAATTGGATGTAAAAGTTATAGGTTTGCAAAGTTTAATGACTAGAGGTATGATCCATCTCTTAATCCATACAAACTCTTCACATAACAGTAGTTGTTGTGTGAAGACTCAATTCTTTGAGATCACTCTAAGCCTCTACGCAAGTGATTTAGAGAATGGTTTATGAAAGCCCGTGAATGATTTACAAAACTTGAAAGGAAGTGTGAAGCTTTTCGTAAATTCTTAAAATATGTTTCTTGGATGTTCATGCGAGCACATCGCATCCCATCAAAAGATAGCCTTGTGACCAAATCGGCATAGTTCAACCCCTTTTCATGTAGACACATCTCATTACGTCTAAGGAATCTGCTTTAGGGTTTCTAACAATGCAACTCCAAACAGATGTTACATGGTTATTGAAGAAGTTTCCATAATGATGATCTCTTTTCTTTAGAGCAATGTGTCATAATTTCGAATCTCGTTGTGGATGCCACTAAAATTGTGTCAATTATAATAATTGATAAATGTGCAGGAGTTGAGGGGCAATAACTCGAATGGTTGGGAGGTAAGTTTCCCATTCTATCCACTTGCATTCAATTTTTGATGATACATTGGACTTATTGTGATAAGATTATAAGGGTAGATGTCCTCGGGAGTGAGATTCCCTTGGCAAGTGTGTCTCTGAATGTCTCGACCCTTGCTTAGTCATAAGTTATTGGTATATATGGCTAGCAAGTTGTTGGATATACTCTTGGGTTATAGTGGGAGCAAATCGATTTGATCTCGAGCCTAGCCCAGATCACTCTCACGAGTTACCGATTTCCCATGGTTAAAAAAAAAGATAAATATAGAAGATGGTACTTGATGAGAGATGTGACAACACGGTTATATAGGCTACTAGTCTTCTCAATACCTTGGACAAAGACACAAATACCTTCTGCATGAGAGTAATGGAGTGGTACTCATAGCATTTTCCTTAGTTGGTGAAGGTTATCAATGACAACTATATCTATGCAAGAGTAGCAAAATTTGTGAAAGACAAGTTCACTTTGTCAAAGGATGCCTTATCCGAGTTGACAAATTTAACTAGTGACGAAGACAAAACTAAGGATATTATTGAGGTTATTAAAACTTCATGTGTCAAGACGTCTCTTCTATTTATTTAATAAACATTAAATAATTTGGATAAAGGATTATAGAACTTTCAAAATATCGAAAACAACTTCATTGTTATCTTTTGTCAAAGATGCAAGATATTGTTCCAAACCCATACAAGTTTGATTGGTGAAATGATAGGTGCTCGATTGATCTCTCATGTCAGAAGCCTTACAAATATTGCAAAATGTTCAGCATCAACTATTTAGCTTATGGAATTGTCTAATTATTCTACTTTTTGGATCTATTTTGGTCGTATATTGACATTTTTTTAGCATGATTTGACATATTTTGATAGTATTGAAATCCAAAAACTAGCACAATTAGACTACTTAAATTATCAGTGCTAAGAAGGCTCTTTTCATGCACTTAAAATGTGTGGGCAACCTTGAGAACATTTCATGGTCTCCAAAAGGGTTCAGACCACAATAAACCTCTGGCAACACAACTCTTCACATTATAATAAAAGAATATA
>ML801453.1:165535-192570 GCA_009831015.1 Picea engelmannii | reverse complement strand
TTTTATTTTATATTTTAATTTTTATAATTTAAGTGAGTTTAATGGTTAAAAATATGTGTTTCTTCTTTAGAGGTTACATGTGGGTAGGGTATATATACTTTTATATACTTTAGCACTCAAATCCAAGGGGGTCCTTAGTCCCACAAACAAGAAAGTCTTATACACCAATTTATAAAATAAGTAAGTCTAATAGTTAAAAACACGTCCCTCCTAAAATTTTACTTATTATAATTTATAAATCAACTTTATTGATTGATAATTTACTATTTAGTTGTTCACTTGACTTTAGATAAAGAATCATATTCATATAAATTAATATATTTCTTATCTATTCCAAGTAATATATTAATTGAAAATTGATAGATTTTTTTAATAATATTAACCATAATATAATTTTATGGTTGGTCAAGGGGATTGGCTTCTTCTAATATAATTTTATGGTTGGTCAAGGGGATTGGCTTCTTCTAATATAATTTCATGGTCGGTGAAGGGGATAGGCTTCTTGTAATATGAATGATTAGATTCATCCATTTTTTTTTTCACGAAACTTTTCAAATAAAAGGTTACTATCTAAACATCTTTTTTAGAAAAAATGATTATTATTAATTTTATATATTGTAATTTATTATAATTATTATTTTAAAATTAATTATAATAATAAATTTTACTATTTAAACATTTTTATCAATTTTTTTTATAGAAAAATTAACTATTATTGATTTTATATATTGTAATTTATTGTAATTATTATTAATTTTATATATTTTAATCTATTATAATTATATGTGTATAAGATGATGATGTTTAATGTCCACTGAGATTAAAATTGGAGAGATTACTTGGATTTCTTTAAAATGTTATTTCGATACTTGAAAAAAATTAAGAGAAGCATTCCAAGATCACTAAAGTTTTGATGACTTAGAAGGTTAGGAAGGTCGGTATCGTGACAAATATTTGAAAATTGGGATCTAATTTGTGTATATGCAGAGCATTCTAGGAAAAAGTGTTTTTCATCTTCAACCTTCTTGGTGTCACAAAAGTGACATATTCTTTCTTCCCATGGTGTTTTGGGGATTGTCCAATGCCTAGTTTCATTATGCAGCTCATGAGAATTAGTTATTACTTTAGCAATATTGATTCTCTTCTTTACACTAGTCAAAACAGAAAGACACTTTTGATCTTCAAGGTTAGGGTTAACCACCTCTTTATAATATCTTAATTTTGTTTTATCTTCTGATTCTTTATCGCACCATAGATTCTCCTTAAATTTAGCTTGTACAATATTTTTAATATCATCGATATTTTGTAGAATAACTTCTTCTTTTCTTCCCAAATGACAAATGATTTAGCCAAGACTTGGCATCATTATGCCATCCTCACTTGAGTCGTTGGTGATTTTGGCTAGAGTCTGAAGCAATTTTGAGGAGCCTCTTGTTATTCATGTTGTTTATCGTGTTCTTGTACATTAAGTACCTAATCATAGTTGTGCTCTCAACAGGCGAAAGGCTTTTCGATGAGGAGGATAGGATAGAGTGTATTTCCCTTAATTTTGAGTTACAAGTTATAAAATTCTTTTGGATCTGCTCTATCTTTCTCTAGGATTCTCGAGAGATACTGCATCCCCAAACTTCACATCCATATAAGATAATAGGAGTGACAAGAGAATCAAATATGAGTTTTTTCTTATCCCATAGACAAAGGTTTGCTAATTTACAATTATTTTCAGAGAAATATTTATATTAGTAAAAATTGTTGCTGAGGCTCACAAAACTATTACAAAAATTAGGCTCATAACAAGATTACAAAAATGATTGGCTTGGCATTGGATTTTAGACAAAATTTCTAGCTCATAATTTGCCAAGTACATAAAATACTTATGTCCACAAAGACTTCATCACAATATTTCTTACTAGAGTAAATTCTGATAAATTGTTGACATAATAAAAGAAAAAAATGATGCATGACTAAACTAGATTATGCGCCCAATTTCTCGTCACAATTTCCTTTGTTTTTGATGATATTCTTTCCATTCTCACCATTCTCGATTTGTCTTGATTAGGGGGATCTAAGTGTTCTTGTATCTCATCTTCTTTAGTCTGATACACCCAACTTACTTTAGGTACATACTGATGTGGATTAATCCTTGTTGAGATGGAGGGTCTTCTTTTGATGGAGTGTCTCTAGTTTGCTATGAATCCTGGTGCTTCCTTTGAGTCCATAAATAGTTTTCGCCTCATGCTGGTGCTTCCTTTGAGTCCATAAGTAGTTTTCACCTCACCTATCAAAGTGAGGCCCGATATAATCTACATAGGTAGCCAACCCAGAGACTTGACCCCGTGACCTCCTACTTGTAATTCAAAGTGCTCAACCACTTGAACTAATCCACTCAACTAAGATTACACTTTGTTATAATAATTTTCAACTTATTTTTTATTGTATTTATAGTTTTACTTATTTTGAAAATAAAAATATCTAAATGAATTTAATTATGGAAACCATATATTTAAAAAAAATTATAACCATTAAAAATAAGTTATTTATTTATTATTAAATTATAAATTTAAATAACTTTTCCGGTAAATAAAGAAGTTTTATATATTAATTTGGTATTTAGCTTTAAAATTAAATTATCATCATTATCATAATAATTTTCGATATAAAAAATAAATCAGCGAAATAGGAACAAGTGACCACATTTTAAATAGAATAGAAATATTTTGAAAGGAACATGCCTATGTAGTAGTTGTAATTTTGGGAATATGTCCAGCAAAAATCTAAAATAATAAAAAAATCTATACTCCACCTCTAAGATTACAGAAAGAAATCCATAATCTAATTTATGCTGACGATATCTTAAAAGTCTAATCAGCTCGAAACTCGCAAATTCGATCTGAAGAACGAAATCAACATCTTTAAGGCAACCCCATCAGGATAGAAGGGGCAAATTTCGTTACCCATTCCCATTGCTGCCATACTCACTGACCTCCTGAACTAGATTTCTCCTCTTTGCTCTAGTTGGGGTTTCTTGTAATGGCGAGCAAGAGAGCTGTTATATCTACATTCCGAGCTGCGAGTAGAAGGCCGATCTGCTCCTCAGTCTCTCCTCTCGCATCTTCTGTCAGAAAATTGCATGTAAGTGATAATCACCCCCTCTTTTTTTTTTCCAAGTGAATTTGGGTTTTATATGAAATTGGGTATGATGATGCTTGCCATATACAAAGGTCTGACGTAGGAGTGTACCTGCGTTTGATGATTTACTGCAGCAGGAATGCATAAATTTCCTATTTTTTGCCCATTTTTCTTTCTTCTTGTATTATTCAAAAGGCTTTTCTCTGATTTGTTACTGAGATAATGAGTCCCATTCTAATGGAATTAGTATGGTCATCATGCTATTCTCATTTATTATCCTACCTTTTCTGCATATAGCCGAACTCAGTTGGAGGATCTCTCCATCTATGATCCGGTCTCCACATTCCATGTATGTATTTAACCCAAAACTTTGATGGGTGTAGAGTTTTTGTGTATGAGAGAAGGTGTTTGACCTCAGGAAATTTAAGGGATATATCATCTCCAACAAACCAAACTGGTTGTGATGTTAATATGATATTTTATCATTTTAATATCATGATATCAATTCTCTTTTGTATTTGGATTTTAGTTTCTATGAGTCCCATTCTAATGGAATTAGTATGGTCATCATGCTATTCTCATTTATTATCCTACCTTTTCTGCATATAGCATTCTAATGGAATTAGTATGGTCATCATGCTATTCTCATTTATTATCCTACCTTTTCTGCATATAGCCGAACTCAGTTGGAGGATCTCTCCATCTATGATCCGGTCTCCACATTCCATGTATGTATTTAATTCAAAACTTTGATGGGTGTAGAGTTTTTGTGCATGAGAGAAGGTGTTTGACCTCAGGAAATTTAAGGGATATATCATCTCCAACAAACCAAACTGGTTGTGATGTTAATATGATATTTTATCTTTTTAATATCATGATATCAATTCTCTTTTGTATTTGGATTTTAGTTTCCCTGATCTTGATATGTTTTATATGTTGCTGCAAAGGGCCTTATCTTGGACACACAGAGGCACATTAATGAGCTTTTTGCCATTCATACCCCTTCTTTCGAGTGGCTTTGCTGGATCTTTTCAAGAAAGGTGATTTCAACAGGGTCAAAGATCACTAGAACTGCTATCAGCGTATTGCAAGCAGCCAGACCATGATGATAAAAAACCCATAAGTGGTTGGTGTAGACCTCCCAAACAACAATGATAATGTTGGTGCTTAATAAGTATGGAACTTTTTATTTCAGCCTTGCCCTTTGCTAATTCAGAAAAACGTCATCCAGAAAAAGCCATTCATTCCATATAAGTTGAATGCCCCAATGCTGTAATGTAGAACACCATTTATTTTTCCTGAAGGGATGATCTCTTATGACCCAATTGCATTGGAGAATGTAGGAAGCTATGAAAGGATGTTTATTTTCTTCTGCTTTGAGGAACCACCTCCAACTCTATTCAACAATATATCTGATTGCAAATTTTTTGGATTTATTTTTTTCTAAGGAAAACTTTGTGGGGAAACTTAAGAAATGTTTTTCTACTTTTGTGGATGATATTCTTAGTAAACCAGTTGGCATAGATTAGTATGCTTTACTTTGGAGGAATTTGAACTGGACACCCACTGGCACAGAACTAGCCAAATGTCCAACAACATTAACGATAACCAGTTGAGCTAACCTCTTGGGCTCTCTGGCTTTATATCATATAGATTCACGTAACACTAATTTTTCCAGCCTTATGCAAAGCTGGTACTTACCTCAGTTGAAAGGTTTGGTTTCATCTACCTTACCCGAGCATAGTGAAGGGTTGGCCCTTTTTGGTAATTTTGAGTTCCTTTGCTTGCTCTTCTAGCTTCAGGTTCAAGGAATCCTACCTAATGAGTGAGTGAGTTGCAAACAAGTTGAACAGGAGATCAAAAGAGAGAAAGAGTTGGCTCAGGTAAGCAAGGTACTTGCCTGAGTTAGAAGGGTTGGTTATACCTACTCTATGCTATGCTTTTGCAGAGAATCCAAACTCCATATGAGGATAAACTCAATTTGGATTCCAGACTTGCATCATATATATTGACAGTATCATGATCTTTGATCTACTCTTTGTCCTTTAACTTTTACGCTTTTGCAAAGGACCAGTGTTCTAGCTTCTGACTCCCATCAATGGTGAACCCAATTGGTGATCGAAGGGTTACATCATATGAACGATATGATGATGATTTTGTTTTCATTTGTTCTGATCTATGTGCCTTAATGTTAGAAGCTTTTGCATAAGACCTTTCAATAACTCCATTGGTGGATTTGCACATTTGGGAACCCAGAAGCAGTTATGAAGTTTCAACTATCACTGTGGTTAACAAGATTGTATTTTCCTTTCTGTTTCCTATTGTTCTAATTTATATGGTCTTATGTTTCAGGCACCTGCAGGAAGTAATAAAATTGTTGGAGTCTTTTATAAAGCCAATGAATATGCTTCACTGAATCCTAACTTCCTCGGGTGTGTTGAGAATGCTTTGGGCATACGAGAATGGCTTGAATCTAAAGGTCACCAGTACATCGTGACAGATGACAAGGAAGGTCCCGACTGTGGTAAGATGGGTCGTGCAAATGATTTCTTTTATTATGTAGTTAGTACTTCTGCAAAATAAAATCATTGTGTCCTTTTGCAATTCTTAATTTAACATGATCATATGCATAGAAGTCAGCAAAGGGGATAACTTAAAATTATCTGTAGGTTCAGATCATAGATGGGAGCAGTGTTACCAGGACCGTGACTTGAACCCGTGACTATCCGAATTTGAAATGAATCGTCAGGCACATGATTTTTTCCAACTTGTCCAAGTCAAACTTGTTTGTTGACCGAGTTTGACTTCCGAGTATGAGTATGACTCAATTGATTGAATCAAACTTGTCTAGCAAGGCCTATAAAAGCCCTCAACCAGCCTTTTTTTTGGTCATTTTTACCTCTTCTGGATGATTATCTTGCGGTGAAACAGACCAAAAGGAGGTCACATTGTCGCACCCAAGTCAAAATATTTCCATATCTCTATTTTTCTATACTCGCCAATTTTGTCCTGAGTTTTTCCCGACCCGAGTCAAACACTTGGCTCTTCTGCCGCCCTGAGTTTTTCTTGATTCCGAGTCTGCTAACATTGCAAGGGAGCTGTGCTAAACTCCATCTCTCTAAAATATTAGAAGCCCAAGTACCATGTTTCTTTCTGCATCCACTTGTACCACTAGGCTATATGTTTTCTGTGTTGGTGAAATGATAACATGGAATTTAAATTCACTACCAGGCTACATGTACTGTGTTGTTGAAGCGATCCCGTGGAACTTGAAATCATGATAACTGATTTGGAATTGTAATTTCTTACCTGCTAACACTAGAGTCCCAGAAGACACTTGTCAATCTATGCACATCAGACTTAATAGACGAATAAGTTGCGGTCTAATTGTTAGCAGGTGACAGTTGTCTAAATGTAGTTACTAGCCATCAAAAGCACAGAATAAGATTTAGAGCCAATGCAAACTGTGTATCTGGAGGGTTTTGCTTGGTAAAGTTTCTTTTCATTGGTGTGTAGTGCCCATCTATAAATGCCCTTGCTGATTCTTGTATTGTAGAATCTTCCTGAATATAAATAAAAAACAGTTTCTCTGGAAATGTGAGAAGGCCTTCGAACTCAACTGATATGTCTTTGATTTGGGAGGTATAATTATATAGTAGTAACATATTTGAAATCCACATAACATAACTTCTTGCCGATTCTTGTATTGTAGAATCTTCCTGAATATAAATAAAAAACAGTTTCTCTGGAAATGTGAGAAGGCCTTCGAACTCAACTGATATGTCTTTGATTTGGGAGGTATAATTATATAGTAGTAACATATTTGAAATCCACATAACATAACTTGAAATCAAGTTATCTGTTTTTTTTTCCAGAGATATATAGTTCCTCACTTGTATGAATATTAAGCATTCCAAGGGAGGATGCTGGTACCTTGTTAGCCCCCTGCAGATTTCCCCCTCTTCCCCTGTTTTTCTGGATGGAAAACGGTAGTAATCAATAACTGAAACACCAGCTGGTAACGCCAAGGTACAAGGTACTTAATGAGATTTGATCCTGAGACCTCCGTGAGTGCATATGAATATTGGGCATTCCAAGGGAGTTTGCTGGTACCTTGTTAGCCCCCTGCAGATTTCCCCTTCTTCCCCTGTTTTTCTGCCCCTGTTTTTCTGGATGGAGAACGGTAGTAATCAATAACTGAAATACTCTTTTTTTCCAGAGATATATAGTTCCTCACTTGCATGAATATTAGGCATTCCAAGGGAGGATGCTGGTACCTTGTTAGCCCCCTGCAGATTTCCCCCTCTTCCCCTGTTTTTCTGGATGGAAAACGGTAGTAATCAATAACTGAAACACCAGCTGGTAACGCCAATGTACAAGGTACTTAATGAGATTTGATCCTGAGACCTCCGTGAGTGCTTATGAATATTGGGCATGCCAAGGGAGGATGCCGGTACCTTGTTAGCCCCCTGCAGATATCCCCCTCTTCCCCTGTTTTTCTGGATGGAGAACGGTAGTAATCAATAACTGAAATACTCTGTGAGTCCATATTAGGCATTCCAAGGGAGGATGCTGGTACCTTGTTAGCCCTCCGCAGATTTCCCCCTCTTCCCCTGTTTTTCTGGATGGAGAATGGTAGTAATCAATAACTGAAACACCAGCTGGTAACGCCAAGGTACAAGGTACTTAATGAGATTTGATCCTGAGACCTCCGTGAACTTTCACATAAAAGCATCTTACCAATTGAGCCACCCTTGGGATATAAAATCATGTTATCCGTTATCGCTATGGATGAATACTTTATTTCCCCTTCCTTTTGTTCCTCATATTCTGAATAAGTAATCTAAATGATATATGTTGCTTCAAAAAGTGAGAATTACATAATATCTTGTCAAAATCATAAATGAATTCTGCTTGATCACCATTGAAGTTGGGTGTTTGTTTCCACAGTTGAATCCGTTAATTTTCTAGCATGCCTTCCCTTCCCTACTCCTTGCTACAATGGATCGTCCAAGTGTATTGTTTCTACATTTGAGAATTGCAACCCATTACAGAGAACTTATATACTTAATTTCTTTGCAGAACTTGAAAAACACATACCTGATCTGCATGTTTTGATTTCTACACCTTTCCACCCGGCCTATATGACAGCAGAGAGGATCAAGAAGGCAAAGAACTTAAAGCTTCTTTTGACAGCTGGTATCGGTTCTGATCACATTGATCTAAATGCTGCAGCAGCAGCTGGTGTGACTGTTTCAGAAGTTACAGGTACTGCCCTGTTGACCAAGTTCACGCTATGGAAATTTTAGTATGAAGAAGTTTCTGCATTGTTTTTTTATAATTTAACTGTGGGCTTCTTCAACAATTTTTACAGGAAGTAATGTGGTGTCCGTGGCAGAGGATGAGCTAATGCGCATTCTCATATTGATGCGCAACTTTGTACCTGGATACAAACAAATTGTTAATGGTGATTGGAAAGTAGCAGCTATTTCTTACAGGTCATATGATCTAGAAGGGAAAACTATTGGTACTATCGGTGCAGGGCGAATTGGCAAAGAACTACTTAAGCGTTTGAAGGTATTGTTAGGACCTACTTCATGTTGCAAGCTTTTCAAAAATTAGTGATAAATCAAAATTTCAATCTAATAATGAACATTACATGTTGAATCGACGTTCTTTTGTGGTTTCTTTGTACAGCCCTTCAATTGTAAGCTTCTTTACCATGACCGTCTTTCAATTGGACCCGAATTGGAAAAGGAAACTGGAGCAACATTGGAGACAAATCTTGATGATATGCTACCTAAATGTGATGTAGTTGTCATTAATATGCCTCTTTCTGACAAAACTAGGTGTGTTATCACATTTCGCAAAACAATCTCTCCCATTATTTAGTCACAGAGAATGCAATGTCAATAGAACCTATATTTTATACAACTTGTGCATAGAAACCTAATTATTGTTTCTCTTACCCTTTTGGTTACAATAGGGGAATGTTTAACAAGGAGAAAATCAGCAAGATGAAGAAGGGGGTATTGATTGTGAATAATGCTCGAGGGGCCATCATGGATGCTCAAGCAGTTGCTGATGCTTCTGCAAGTGGACACATTGGAGGTCAATTGCATTTATTCAACTCCTTTTGTTCATATTGCCTTCCTGATGTGAATAGTGGACATAGAAGTCCCATCATCAAACATTGCTCTCACATATAGAAAGAGCATAACACTTTGCTAATAAACAATGTAACTGTACTTTTGTGCTTTGGCAGTCTTTTATTTTTTTTAGAGGCACTTAAAAGAAAACAAATTGATTGTCATTCTGTGTTTTAAAATTCTAAACTATGCCCCTGTTTGTTAGAACAAGTTAGTCTGCCAATTGTAGTGATGGAGACATGCACATTGCTAACTCTTGGGACATTCTGCAATGCAGGTTACAGTGGAGATGTTTGGTTTCCTCAACCCGCTCCAAAAGATCATCCATGGCGCTCCATGCCCAACCATGCTATGACTCCCCATATCTCCGGGACTACAATAGATGCCCAGGTGTCTGATTTTGTCCAATTTCACCCCTTTGTTTCATAGCAATTTCTTTGATTGACATACTTACCTCATAAATCATTCAAAAAGTCCATTATATGGCATCATGGTACATTGCACGAAGCTTCAATGCTGTCATTATTTTATCGTTTTTGTCATTCTTTGGAAGCTGAAAATAAGAATCATGGGACATACAAAGATATTCTTAAAGAATTTTCTGACTAATTGCTCATAAAATCTATACTTCAGATAAGGTATGCAGCTGGAACGAAGGATATGCTAGACAGATACTTCAGGGGAGAAGATTTCCCTCCACAGCATTACATTGTGAAGGAAGGAAAGCTGGCCAGCCAGTACCTATAAAAATTTCATGTTGGATGCCAAAGCAGAGATGGATGTATCATGATTCATCCAGTTGTACGCTGCTTTATCTGGAATAACAAGCAAGAGCCTGTACAGAGCTCTCTTTCCTCAAATAAAACAGTACATCAAATATTGAACTGTCAAATGCATTGCTGAGACCAATGATGCTTCAAAGGATTATGCAGGAATGTATGATAGAAGATTATCATGAAGCTCTTCACTCCATCTGATTTTATAAATTAGTAGTTTTGAAATAAACAAAATCTAAATAAATTGCAAAGCGATATAATGTCAGCGCTTTAGTCCTTTGTGGCTATTGATACATGAAGTTGACTCACTGATTAAGGTAACGCTATGCAACATTTTTACTAGTAGAGAAATGAACCTTTGTTCGTGTATGGAAGATGGATGAACCATGCAGTGGCAGGTTTCTGCCTTGCCTTTGTGTGGTTTTCGGATAATTCTATGTTGAAGTTTCTCTTGATTATAAACTGTGAAAGTCTCTATTGACAAGGCCATACTCAAATCATTGTCTTTTCTTGGTATTTAATTTTTAGTGTTTATGTAGCCTGATTTGGTGGATATATAGTATTTGGGTAGTTCTCTGTTAAATGGGGTTTCACTTAATTTGTGGACTTAAGTTCTATATCAGGCCATATGCAAGGAGGTAGAAAACCATGTAATTCTTATAAAAGTAATGTTTTTTTCTTTTTAGTTTGTTTCATTGCAAATTTCATTTTTGTGCAGATACGGTACTTTTATTGCCAGGTATATTTTTTTGAAAAATAGGTTTGTTTTGTTCTTAATGGGCAATGTCAATTTCTTCATTTCTAATTAATTTATGTCAAGTTTCCTGTTGTTGGTTGTTTGCAATTGACATGGTTTCTATACATGAAAGTAATTGTGCTAAGCTGTTCTCTTGATTAGTGAGCATATAAATGTCAGAGTCATCTATTATGATTCTGAACTTAACCCGATTGTAGATTTGGATCATCGGGCGTAGTCACAAAGTCAACTGTTGACTTTGTGTCTGGGCCCTCCAATGACCCAAATCTTCAACTGTTGACTTTGTGTCTGGGCCCTCCAATGACCCAAATCTACAACTGGGTTAAGGATGGCCCTTAAAGTTTGGATTATAAAGTGCCCTAATTTACACTCTAATGCCTTTGTTGGTAATTCTCAAAGTGGGTAGGGATCCATGACCTACTTATAAGTATTCAATATCCAAGTCTCCTTGTATACACATGAAATGAACCCCTTTGATGGTTCTCATGTCTACCTAGCTTTGAAATAGCCATAGTTGCCAAACTTGCAAGCAAAGTTGAAAAAATTGTTGAGTTGTTTGAGTACTCTTAAGTCAAACTCTCTTTAGTCCTACTGTTGAACTGAGTTATAACTCGATTATGAGTTTGACTCTTCATTGGCAAGACAAACTTGTCGTCAATGAGTGACAAGTCATCCCATGCTATTTTTTTGTTAATTTTCAGACTTAAGCTCTAGATTGCAAAAACATGAAAGCCCTTACCAAAATCGTAACTTTTGAATATGTTAATCCACAAACACATACTACTAAAAATATGAACAACAAATACACGATATGGAGGTCTCAATATTGCATCTGACTTATTTTTACGCTGCTATGGTACAAAACTTAATTATGCTAACCATATTAGTGGTGCGCCCTAGGGTTCCTTTATAGAATAAAAGATAGAGGGAAGATATATTGCATATAGATATCCAATGATGTGCCCTAGGTGATAGTGTCAAAAGTGTCAAAAATGGTTGAGAATTATAGTTTTGGACAGGAACCTTCGTACATGTTCCATGTGAATGTACGAGAAGTAGTTTGAGATATTTTCGAAAAGTAAATTCTATTTTGTATATTCACGTTAGTTAAAAAGTGAGTTAAAATGTGAGTCTATTTTTGGCAGTTGAGTCTAAAAAGTGTATTTCATGTATGCATGATTTAGATTAGGAGTAATCTCAAAAATAAATTAGGATTTTGGTTTTAGCTAAAAGTATAAAGATAGGCCAAGATAGAGAGTTCACACACACATGAACTGTTGAGCAGGTTGAGCGACTAAGAGAGAGAGAGAGAGAGAGAGAGCAGTCAATAGGAAAGAGACATTTTCAAGGCAGCGTGTATAGGTCATACAGTTCCATATAACGTACAAAACAGTCTTGTGCAAGTGTATGAAAGTTCGTACAGTTGTACAGACAGTACCGTATGAATTCTTACAGTTGTACGGAGAGCAGTCAATAGGAAAGAGACATTTTCAAGGCAGCGTGTATAGGTCATACAGTTCCATATAACGTACAAAACAGTCTTGTGCAAGTGTATGAAAGTTCGTACAGTTGTACAGACAGTACCGTATGAATTCTTACAGTTGTACGGATATAAGAAATACAGTTTGTACAGTAGACCAACAGGCTGTACTTTTTTAGGTAGGGGTTTTGCTYAGCTCGTCGATTTTTGGTAACTGTGTAGCTGCTAGTTTTAGCAACTTGAGGAGTTTTCTTGTAAGTTTTTCAAAGGAATGAAAAGTTGTTTGAAGGAGTAATTACCTATGTATATGTGGAATTGATTTTATGYTTTCATTGTTTAATTTCCAACAATTGTGTGATTGATGCTATGGTTTGAATTTAATTTCAGCATTAATTAAATTCAGAAATTACTCGTGTATTTGAGATCATAAAGACTTTAGTCACCTAGGCTTGGAATTTTAACATGGTATCAGAGCTAGATCTTTGATTGAGATTCTTAGGGACTTGCAGTAGTAAATCTATTGCAGAGAAGGATCAACACTTAAGAGGGTTTCAGAGTTTTATTTTCATATTTGGGAGTTTGTGCAGTAAATCTCAGAGATGGCATTAGCTAGCCTTAGGTTTGAAGACATATTGGATGGCGCCTTGAATTTCTTATCATGGAAGGTGAGGGTTACACTTACTAGAAGAGAATGATCTCTGGGATATTGTCAAGGATGTTGTGACTCCACCTATAGATCTATAGCAGTTGGTAGCTCACAACAAGAGGGAAGTGAAGACCATGTAGATGATATTGGATTCCATAAAGGATCATTTGTTCCCTCATGTATCTGAGAAGAAGACAACAGTAGAGATGTTCGATGCCCTGGTTAGTCTCTACTAGGGTCAAAACATAAACATGAAGATGATATTGTGGAATAAACTTAGATCCATAGTGATGACCAGATCAAACATAGTCACCAGTTACCTTGTGAAGATCGCACAAATTTGTGATCAACTTGTAGTAGTTGGGGAGAAGGTTGAAGATGCAGAGCTCGTGAACACGACACTGAATGGATTCCCAGCTTCATGGGAATCATTTGTCAAAGGTATTTGTGCTTGGGAGAACCTTCTTAACTTTGAGAAGCTTTTTGATGATTGTATCTAGGAGTTGACTTGGATGGAGTCTAAGCCCAGAAAGAAGGATGGTGACCTAGCTCTATTTGGTCCGTCAAATAAGGGCAGAGGTAAAGGACCCAACAAGGGTAAGGGGAAGAGTGAGGAGTTAACCTCACAGCTAGGAAAGAAGAACTTGAGTAAAATCAAGTGTTTCCTTTATCATAAGAATGGTCGTTATGCATCACAATGTCTGAAGAAGAAGGGTAAAGGGAAGTAACATTAGAAACAGGTAGCAACCTTTGCAGAAACTCAAATGAATGAGTTTGTTGCCAAGTTCGAGAAATATTCCTTGTTGGTATCTTGCCTTTCTACCTACATGATTTCAATTAATGCATGGTATGTGGACAATGGGGCATCTCGATGACATATGACATCAACCCAACAATTGTTTTCTAGTCTTAAGAAGGAATCAAGAGTACATGTTGAGCTTGGTGATGATGCCAAGTACCCAATAGCAGGAGTTGGTAATATTCCCTTCCAACTTGAGTCAAGTAATTCTTTAGATTTTGACGATGTCTTGTTTGTACTAGGTCTTAGGAAGAATTTGCTTTCATTTCCAGTTATGGAAGATAAGGAGTTTGCAGTGGAGTTCAAGAATCGACAAGTCCTCATCAGAACGAAGGAATCTAGTCGAGATACAACTCAGGTGATAGGGGTTGGAGAAGGTAATATGTACAGATTGTAGGGTGAATTTATTTGAGCCTTGATGCATGATTGTGACAACTTGTGTGAGTTGTGGCACAAGTGTATGGGGCACCTGCATCATGGGGCGTTGCCTATTATGAGGGAAATAGTCACAGATTTTCTAGAGTTTAATATTGAGCAACATGGTGTATGTAGAGGGTCCACGCTTGGCAAACATGCCAAGGCTACTTTCCCATGCATCGAGCATAGGTCCAAGGGGATTCTAGACCTAGTACATTTGGATGTTTGTGGACCGATGTTAGTAGCGTCAATAACATAAAAGATGTATTATGTTTCCTTTATTGATAATTTCTTTCGCAAGACTTGGCTCTACTTCTTGAAAACCAAGGATGTGGTCTTTAGCAATGTTCAAGAGTTCAAATCTCTAGTTGAAAACCATATAGGGAAGAAGATCAAAGTCTTGAGATTGGACAATGGGGAAGAGTATACCTCCAAGGAGTTCGAGGGCTTTTGCAATGAGGCAAGAATCAAGAGGGAGTTGACAGTTCTGCACAACCCACAATAGAATGGGGTTGTAGAGATGAATGATCGATCCATCATAGGGGCTACTGAGGCCATGATACATGACCAAGACTTGCCGATGTTTCTTTGGGCAGAGGCATGCAAGAAAACAATTTGCCTCGAGAACTAGTGTCCTCGTAGGATCTTGAAGGACAGGATACAAAACAGTTTTGTACAACCCACAATAGAATGGGGTTGTAGAGAGGAATAATCGATTCATCATAGGGGCTGCTAAGGCCATGATACATGACCAAGACTTGTCGATGTTTCTTTGGGCAGAGGCATGCAATACAACAATTTACATTGAGAATTGGTGTCTTCATAGGATCTTGAAGGACAAGACATGAGAGGAGACATTCATCTTTGGTTGTTTATTTTATATCCATGTACCTATAGAGAAGAGGACCAAGTTGGATCCCTCCAACATGAAGGGTTTATTTGTGGGTTACAATGAGAATTCAAAGGCTTACATGGTCTTTATTCCAGAGAAAAGGAAGACTGTAGTGAGACATGATGTAAAGTTTGAGGAAGACTTTGCATCTAGGAAGGCCCATGAGCCTATTCCAGTGATAGAGGATGAGAAGCAAGAAGCTTTGAAGGTTGAGCCGACATCATTAGTGATTTCCAGGGTAGTACGACAACAACCTTAAGGTGAACATGGGGAGACAAGAGCCCCTTTCGCTTATGTTAGGAGACCTTGATGGTTCAATGAAACATTGAGGGATGCTCAAGAGCATGTTAAGACTCCTAAGAGCACATTTAGAGAGAAAAAACCTAGGAAGAAGTTCCAGACTATATGGTATTGATGAGCAACATTCTAGATTTTGAGCTTTCCAGCTTTAAGAAGGCAACAAACTAGCATGTATGGCGGGAAGCCATGGTGGAGTACACCTCCACCATGAAGAATGATGTTTGGGACATAGTGCCAAGATTGGAGGGGAAGTTAGTTGTGAGTTCCAGGCGGCTTTTACGAGATCAAACATATTGCAGATGGTAACACTGAGGAGTTTAAAGTGAGGTTTGTGGTGAGAGGGTTCTCCCAAAGAGAGGTAGTGCACTACGAGGAGACTTTTACTCCTGTCGCCAGGTACACTTCCATTAGAGCAGTTGTGTCCTTGGTTTCATTTATGGGATGGAGGATACATCAGAGGGATGTAAATGCAACTTTTCTTAATGGGATCATTGGGGAAGAAGTGCACATGGAGCAACCTTAGGGATTTGAGGTAAGTGGGAAGGAGTCCCATGTGTACAGGTTTAGGAAATCCTTGTATGGACTCAAGCAAGCATCGAGAGCATGATATTTCAGGATCGATAGATGTAGAGTATGGGGGATTCACCAAAAGTGAAGCATATTCTGACTTATATTACATATTTGTTTAGAGTGATTTGCTCATTTTGGTGTTAGATGTAGATGGTTTCTTTCTGATAGGTGTAGAGAAGCTCATTGCGGTGTGCAAAGCAGACATGGAAGCTGAGTTTGAGATGGACATCGACATGATGCATTACTTCTTGGGTTTGGAGGTTTGGCAGAGACCAGGGGAGATTTTCCTTAGGTAGGGTAAGTATGCAGTTTGCATCCTGAAGAGGTTTGGGATGGAGGATTGCAAACCTATGGCCACGCCCATGATCACTAATCTAAAGAAGGTGACAACTTTAGATTCAAAGTTGGTGGATCCCACGTTTTACAAACAACTAATAGGTTCTTTGATGTATTTGGTTAACACCAGGCTAGATATTTGTTTTATAGTGAACACCTTGAGTTAGTACATGGCGGAGCCAAGGCAAGAGCATTGGGTAGTAGAAAAACATGTGCTCAGGTATTTGAGGGGCACAATGGAATATGGTCTGAGTTATCTTGGAGGACGGGAAGTGAAGTTGTAGAGATATTTAGACTCAGATTGGGTAGGCAATGCAACAGAAAGGAAGAGCACCTCATGGTCTTGCTTTAGCTTGGGATCAACAAGAAGTAGACTTTTGTAGCAACTAACTCAACAGAGGTAGAGTACATGGCAACTAATACTACTAGTTGTGAGGTCATATGGCTTTGCAAGTTACTTGCAGGTTTGTTTGATTAGTTGGAACCTATAGTTATTTACTATGATAATCAGAGTTGTATCAAACTCTCTAAGAATCCAGTGTTTCATGACAAGTCCAAGCATATAGAGATCATATATCACTACATACAAGATAAGGTTTAGAAGGGAGCAATGAAGCTCCAGTATATTCCCATGAATTAGCACGTAACTATATTATGACCAAGCCCTTGGCAAAAGGGAAGTTTGAGGCATTCAAAGACAGACTTGGATTGGTGCAAAAGGGAGTAATGAAGCTCAGGGACCAATATATTCCCACATATCAATAGCTAGCTAATATTCTAACCAAGCCCTTGGCAAAAGGGAAGTTTGAGACATTCAGAGACAGACTTGGATTGGTGCATAATTCCTTCCTCATTAAGAGGGAGTGTTGAGAATGATAGCGCGAATAATAACTTCTGCACATGTTTCGTGTGAACTTGTGAGAAGTAGTTCGAGATATTTTTGAAAAGCAATTCTATTTTCAAAAAACAAATTCTATTTTGTAGTTTACTTTAGTTAAAAATTGAAAGTCTTATTTTTAGCAGTTGAGTCTAAAAAGTGTATTTCATACATGCATGACTT
Source organism: Picea engelmannii (assembly GCA_009831015.1). NCBI lineage: Eukaryota > Viridiplantae > Streptophyta > Pinopsida > Pinales > Pinaceae > Picea > Picea engelmannii. The sequence goes on along the minus strand of ML801453.1, from coordinate 175,259 downwards.
AGACTAGTAGTAATATAAAAAATGGATTAGGGTTTTGGTCTTAGCCAAAAGTATAAAGACAAGTCAAGATAGAGAGTTCAAATACACATGAACACTTGAGAGAGAGAGAGAGAGAGAGAGAGAGAGAGAGAGAGAGCAACCAATAGGAGAGAGGCATTTTCATGGCAACATGTATAGGTCATATAGCACTGTGCAAGAGTATGGACAAAGGTCGTACAACTAGTACATTCGGTCATATAGTCCGTACAACCATTTCGTACAACAGACCAGCAGAGTGCACTTCTCAGGTAGGCATTCCACTTGGTTTAGGGTGATTTTTGGCAACCATGTAGCTGTTGGTTTTAAGCAACTTGTGGAGGTTTCCATGTAAGTTTTTCGAAGGAATGAAAAGTTGAGTTTGAAGGAGTAAATTACCTGTGTATGTGAGAAACTGATTTATGCTTCCGCTATTTAATTTCCAACTATTGTGTGATTGATGCTATGGTTTGAATTTAATTCCAACATTAATTAAATTTATAAGTTACTTGTTTAATTGAGATAATAAGGAATTTAGTCACCTAGGCTTAGAATTTTAACAAAAACCTAACCCTAATCTCTTAGATGAGTGTGCCCTCATACATGGATAATGTTTCTAGGAATACTACACCCCACTAGAGAAGACTAAGCCATTGCATGCATGGACCCAATCATTGAATTAAAGACAAATTGATGCATGAACTCCTTGGGATTTGTGCCCCTCCTATAATAGATCAATCTCATCATGCAATACACCCTTTGCTCCTAGAGAACCATGCCTTCTCAAAATATAAAACAAGAATTTAACTAATGTTGGTGCATGCATGTGCCCTCTACCAACCTTTGGATATAACAATAGTGTTTCTCCCAAAGCAAACTAATGATGTATCCCAATCAATGTTGTGCACACATCTCTAGGTATGGATCCACTATCATTGTTGTGCCATGAAGGAGAACTAACTACCTAGCAAACAAGGTAAAAAATCTAAAACTCCCTATTTGAGAAAAATGCTCTCCACTAAACCTATTCTCTGTCTCAAACTTCCCCTTTCCTAGGAGCTTAGTCAAAGTATTTACCACCTACGAATTTGAGGCAACATATTGAAGAACCAATGCTCCCTTCTAAACTCTATCTTTGAGGATGTTTGGAGTGATTGTGAAACACTAAGTTCATAGAGAACCTAATGCAACTTTGATTGTCACAACACATAATTGTTGGCTCCAACATCTGATTTGTCACTTTTGTAATCAACTTGTGAAGCTAGATAACTTTGTAACTAGCAAACGAAGTTGATGTGTACTCTACGTCTGTTGAACTCAATGCGAGTGGCCCTTAATTCTTATTGAACTAGGATATCATATATGACCCAAACCTAAAACAAAGCCTTGAAGTGCTCTTCCTAGCCTTATTATCCCTCGCCTAGTTTGAATCCGTAAAATCGTGCAACATCAACTTTCCATCCTCAACGTACCTCAATCCATAACTAATTGTGCCCTTTAAGTATTGGAGCACATGCTTTGTAGTAGTGCAGTGAAGTTGCCTTAGGTCAACCACGAATTGGGTTAATGTATTCTTTGCAAAGAAAATATCAAGTTAGGGCATTCACTAAATCCATGAGGGAACCTATCCATTGCTTGTACACTGAAGGGTCCACCAAATTTGAGTTTGAATTCATAGTGAACTTCAGAGTTGGAACCATGGGTTTGGAATACATCATATGAAATCTATTGAAAATCTCCACTGTGTACCTCCCTTGACAAGGAAGACCTCCCCTATACCTTTCCATATCTCAACACCCCTAAAATAGTGCATAAGGTTGATGTCCTTCGTATCAAACTTGGAGGCCAACTCCCACTTGCACCATGCTATGAGATTCTCATTGCCCCCTTTAAGGATCAACACATCCACATACATGACTAAAACTAATGTATCCAATTTATGAAACAAAGAGTAAAGGTTAGGATCTGTGAATGTTTTGGTAAAGCACAAATTCAATAAATACTCATCAATTCGTGAGTACCAAGGATATGGTGCTTGCTTCAGCGTGTATAGGGCCTTCTTCAACATGCATACATGTATCTTGCCTATGTACCTCAAATCCCCAATGTTGATTGATACACACTTCCTCCTCTATCTTGTCATTAAGAAAACATTGTCTTTACATCCATTTGATGTAAATATTTATTGAAATAAGATACAAGAGACATAATTACCATGGTAGAAGTGTATCTCGCAATTGGAGAAAAGGTATTGTCATAGTCAACCCCCCCTCTCAAGGAGAACCCTTGTGCAACGAATCCGGTTTTGTATTTCTTTACACTCTAATCTGCTACATGCTTCACCTTGTACAATCACTTGGAATCAATCACTACGTTCCCATTTGGTCTTTGGCACAATCTCCCAAACATTGTTCTACAAAATGGATTGATATTCCTCTATGATGGAATTTGAACACACCTGCTTTGAATTAGCCTCCTCAAAACTAGAAGGTTCTCCATCAATGATGGAAGACATCAATGCAACATAATTGAGAAACTTCTTAGGAGGATGACTCACTAAAAAATAATTATTTGGAGCTTCAACTTGCTCACGTGCCTCCTACAATGTTCAGGTAAGCCACTTAGGCTCCCTCATTGAATTGGAAGGTAAAGAGGCATTGTTTGAATCTCCATAATTTGGCTTATTTGAATTTGAAATGTTTGTTTTTTGTGGATCAACACTTGGGGCAATAAGCTTATCTCCCTCCACCTTTTCTCATGGCTCCTCAAACTTAGAGGACCGAGCATCCTCATAAAATTTGACATTTCGGTTGACTATTGTGTTTCGTTGTGATGGAATGTAGAGTCAATGTAACCAACAAAAATACCCTTCACACTAGAGGGTTTTAATTTAGTTATCTTCTCATCAAGGATATGAATATACACATGACAACCAAAAACACGAAAATATGATACCTATGGTTTCTCACAAATGTGTTATATTCTTTGCACGACTAGTAGTGTCTATGTTGCGTCAGGTGTGCGGGGGGGTGCAGGGGTTCGGGGACGCTGCCCTCGAGAATTTTTTCTTCTTGGAAAACGTGTCGCATTTTTTCCTTGCTTTTTGCACCGCTTTGATTTTCGTCTCCATTGTTGGGCGATTTTTTGGCACATGGTTTTTACCGATGGTTTTTTCTATTTCTGGTTAAGGAATTAGGGTTGTTGACTAATCCAGGTCATTGGGTTAGGGATTTGGATGTCACTTTCTCCTATATGTATATTGTATTGTAAACAATGTAACACAATGAATGAATATATAATATTTTGGTTTTCCCGGTTTGGGTTTCCAGGGGAAAAATATCTATGTAATGTGTGTATTTGCCATTGTATCTTTTCTGTTTTTTTACTGAAAATTTGTTTGCAGTAAATATTGTACAAGATTAAAATCTACATTTGGTATCAGATATTTGTCGACTTCATCAAGATGCCTTTGTGGTCAAGGGTTTGGCTTGGGACTCTGATAAGCCTTGTTACAATGGGAGATCTATGGTATTGATTTTTCAGGTGAAAAAAATGGCGAGCAGTTTGAAAATGGAGATCAAGAAATTTAATGGGAAATTTTTTGAGCTGTGGAAGCTCAAGATGGAATATCTGTTGGTGGACAGAGATCAATGGATCGTGGTGGATCTAGGTACTGCACCTACAAGAACTTTAGCAGATGACTAGAAAAAGTTGGATCAGAAGGTGAAAAGAACAATCTGACTGTGTCTCTTAGATTCAGTATTACTGAATGTACCAGACGAAGCTACAACCAAGGATTTATGGGATAAGTTGGGGAAGTTGTATCAATACAAGTCCCTAGTAAATAAACTATTCCTCAGAAAGAAGTTGTATAACCTGAGGATGAGAGATGGAGACTCAGTGGCAGAGCATTTGAATGCCTTCAATACTGTGGTAAGTCAGTTAGTATATGTTGAGATTAAACTTTTAGATGAAGATAAGTGTATCGATTTACTGTGTTCTTTACCAAACTTGTGGGATAGTTTGGTTGTGGCCATAGGTAGTAATACAACTGCCTTGAAGTTTGATGAAGTGGTCTCATCCTTGTTGTCGGAGGAGATGAGACGAAAGAACATGGAAGGACAAAGCACAAACACATAATTTGCAAGAGGACGCTCCCAGGAAAGAAATAGATCTAATTCATCAAGTGGGAGATCTAAGTCTAAGGGTAGATCTAAATCTCCTGAAAAGTTTGTAAATGTATGTTGGAGATGTGGAAAAGAAGGGCACTACAAGAAGTAGTGTAGATCCAAAGTTGAGAAAAATAAGGGATCTGAAGAATATCCTTCTACAGAAGAAAATACCTCTAAGGAAGAATGAGGGGATGTGTACTTGGATTCTTTAAGCACACATGCAAATCATAAGGCATGGTTGGTTGACTTAGGTGCATCCTTTCATATGACTCCCCACAAGGAGTGGTTTTGTGAACATGAAAGGTATGATGGAGGTAATGTTTTCCTAAGTGATGATTCAACAACCAGGATCATAGGACGAGAAAAAGTCAAGTTGAGACTCATAGATGGAAGGATTAGAACACTTCCCGATGTTCTGCACATCCCAGGTTTGGCCAGAAATTTGATTTTTGTAAGCAAAATGGACGATGCAGGGATAAAAACAATATTTGAAAAGGAAGCCTACAGGATGGTTCAAGGAGCAATGGTGTTGCTGAAGGGAGTTCGGTTTGGAACTTTGTATAAGCTACAAGGAAGCACTATTAGTGATGGGTGTAATAGTTCCATTGTTAATGATATTGGAGTTGAAGAAGAAAGAACTCCTATAGTCTCTGGAGAAAAGATTATGTTGTGGCATCAAAGACTGGGGCATATCGGAGAGAAGGGTCTTCGACTACTGCACAGTAAAGGTATGGTTGAAGGTATGTCTAACTGCTCTCTAAATTTTGATTTCTGTGAACATTGTGTATATGGGAATCAAAACCGGGTAAGATTCCCCTTTGGTGCAATGAGGGCAGAAGAAATTTTACAGCTAGTTCACAATGATGTTTTTGGACCTGTGCAGGTCCCATCATTGGGAAAATCTGTGTACTATGTCTCATTTATAGATGACTTCTCGAGGAATACTTGGATATATTTCCTCATGAAGAAATCTGAAGTCTTTAGCAGGTTTAAAGAGTTTAAGGCTCTTGTTGAGAATCAAACAGAGAAAAGAATTAAGGTGCTAAGGACAGATAATGACAGAGAGTTTTGTGGGAATGAATTTGAAGAATTATGTAAGAAGTGTGGTATAGCAAGGAAAAAGACTACTCCATATACACCTCAACATAATGGAGTTGCAGAAAGGATGAACACGATGTTGATGGAAAAAACAAGGTGCATGTTCAATGGTGTCGGGTTAAGGAAAAAATTATGGGCAGAGGCAGTGGGTACTGCATGTTACTTGGTCAACAGATCACCCTCATCAACGTTGGATGACAAGACTCCATAAGAGGTATGGACTGGTAAGAAACCTTCTCTCATACATCTCAAGGTATTTGGCTGTGAGGCCTATGTTCACGTTCTAAAGGAAAATAGGAGTAAGCTAGATAAGAAGGATGAAAAGTGTATCCTTATTGAGTATAAAGATGGTCTCAAAGGTTATAAGATTTGGAACCTAGAAACTAAGAAGGTTGTGTATAGTCGAGATGTGGTATTTAGAGAAATGAAGGATGTTGTTAAACATGAAGTCCTACCAAGGAAGAACCAGAGAAAATAGAGTTTGATTTAAAGGATGATGAATCAGACTCTACAAAAGAACAAGAATCAGAAGAAGAAGATCCTTATACTCTAGTATTGAGGAGATCGGTTCGAGAAAAAAGGCTACCAGAAAGGTATATTCCATCTGATTTCCGTTCAAATTTTTCTTTGTCTATTATTGATGATGATCCTAGAACTATTAGGGAGGCAGTGGATTCAGATGATGGAAAGCTCTGGAAAAAGACCATGGATGAATAAATGGAAGCTTTGGATAAGAATGAGGTTTGGGATCTAGTGGAGTTGTCGACTGGAAGAAATACCATTGGCAGCAAATGGATATTTAAAAAGAAGCTGAATGCAAAAGGAAAAGTGGAGAAATACAAAGCTTAGTTAGTAGCAAAGGGTTATTCCCAGGTTGAGGGAAATGATTTTGGTGATATTTTTTCTCTTGTTGCCAAGTTAACTTCTATAATATTTAAGTTATCTGTTGTTGCTTCATTTGATTTTGAAGTAGAGCAGATGGATGTGAAGACATCATTCCTACATGGGAATCTGGAAGAATAAATCTATATGAAGCAACCAAAAGGATTTGCTGTGAAGGGAAAGTAGGAGTTGGTATATAAGCTGAAAAAGTCCTTGTATGGTTTAAAACAATCACCAAAGATGTGGTATCAAAAATTTGATACTTATATGTTGGGACTTGGCTTCAAAAGAAGCAAAGAGGATCATCGTGTGTATTTTAAATTAATTGGTGATCATTTGATTTATTTGGTCTTGTATGTGGATGACATGTTGTTGATAGGAAACAACAAGGAGATTATCCAGGATGCGAAAACTTAGTTGTCCTCTAAATTTGACATGAAAGATCTCGGTGCTTCAAATTTCATTTTGGGCATGGAAATTAAAAGAGATCGGAAAAAGATGAATCTCTAGTTAAATTAGAGAAAATATGTTGAGACAATATTGCATAGGTTTAATATGCAGGAATGTAAACTGGTCAAGGTTACTATTCTTGTTGGTATAAAATTATATGTGGATCAATGTCCCAAGACACAGAAAAAGGAGGAGGAGGACATGTCTCGTGTTCCATATGCAAGTGCAGTTGGAAATTTGATGTATGCAAAGGTCTGTACTACACCGGACCTTGCACATGCAGTGGGAGTTTTGAGCAGGTATATGTCAAAACCAGGGAAGGAGCATTGGACAATAGTAAAAAGAGTTAGCTATGGATTATGCTACCAAGGAAGACCGTGGTTGGACAAAGTGTTGGATATACATGGATTTGTGGATGCAGATTGGGATGGAGATCTAGATCGTAGGAGATCTACAAGTGGGTATGTGTTTAACCTGTTTGGAGGAGCAATCAGTTGGATGAGCAAAAGACAGGTTGTAGTGGCACTTTCAACTACAGAAGATGAATACATGGTAGCTACTCATGCAAGCAAGGAAACAATATGGTTACAAAGATTGTGTTCAGGTATTGGGTTCATAAATCAAGTTGTAAGGATAGATTGTGATAGTCAGTGCAATTTTTATGGCAAAGAACCCGATTTATCATTCAAAGACAAAGCATAGTGATATTCAATATCACTTTGTGAGAGACATGGTTGAAGAAAAGAAAGTGTTGTCGATTGTTAGTCCCTAAAGTTGTACTTGACTGTAAGAGGGCAAGCTAGGGCATCATCAAGTTATTGCAATGGTTTTATAGGTAAATTTTGCATTTAGATTTTGAACTGGTTGGAGGTTGGGTTAAGGATAATGTGAAATATTTGTCTCAAACATGCAAGAGCAAAAACATATCTCAATGGCTTAGTAAATGGTAGTCAATCTAATCGATTAGATCGCAAGAGCAATATAAAGAAAGGAGAAATATGTAAGCTTTCAATTTGTCCACTCACACATGAAACTCTTGATCCTAAATATCATTCAAGACACAAGAAAAACATACTTGAAAGAAAATATGATTATGAAAAAACAATCAATAAAGTTTTCACTGGCTTACTCATAAACAAGATACACCATATGCATTGCAAAAGATTAACATGCATTCAAGTAGGAAAACGATAGAAAAATAGACAAGAATTAGAAATCTAATCATCAAATTGCCTTTAGCATTTAGTACTAGTTGAAATATATGGTTGTCTTTACAATAGAGTGTTCTTTAACACTGGCTCATGGTTCCCAACCCATCCCCCTCTCTAACTTCTCCTTCTATCCTGTTTATATAGAAAGAATACATATTTATCAAGATAAAAAAAATGGATCTGAAAACCTCCCCATCTACATTTAGTTTCTTGTTTCAAATAATCAAGGAGGAGATCCTATCTGATCTCCAAGTCGAATTGATGAGGTGGTTTATCAACTGTTGTCCATGAGATTTTTTAGGAAAATAAATTTGACAAATTCCTGAAAAATAGGGTCCAAAAATCTCTTCATATCTCCCAAATTGTGATATTTGTGTTAAAAAAGAGAGGTTTTTGTGAAGGGGCCTATTTTGAACAAAAACCTCTTTTGGTTTCCAACAATTCATCTCCAACTGCTTTTAAACCTTGCCAAAAATTGGTCACTAAAACAGGAAATCATTTATTGTAAAATATCTGAAAAATAGGCCTCAAAGATATATTCGAAACTCTTAAAATGTGATAGTTGTGTAAAAAACGAGAGAGGATTTTGTGAAGGGGTCCGTTCCCAACAAAAAACTTCTTTTGTTTCAAATAATTCATCTCCATCGTTTCAGAAACTGCTCTTGGATATAAGGACTAAAACAAGAAAAAACAAAGTATTGCATGTATTTGATTTTTGTCTTTCATCTTTTGATCTTTTCTTTGCGTTTTCCTTTTTCTTTATCTTCATTTGCTCACAACTCCAAAGAAATAAGTTCTTGCTTATGGTTTCTAATATATCCCTCAAGGATTTCCACTTTTTTATCCAGTTCACTAATTCTTGCATAAGCCTTTTCAATCTTTGTTTTCTCATCCACCGATTTCTTTTTTAATATTTACATCAAAATGCAGCTTTGCCCATACGTTTGAAGAAACAACCTTTTCTGAAACCTTTTCACATCCTCTGTCTCTCGTATCTCTGAATTTTTATGAAATTTTTGGATAACCCTCTAACAGTTCTATACCTTCGGGTTCTAATCGAGAAATTTGCCCACTCTTCTTACACACCATCACATAGATCACGATCTATGAAACTCATAAATTGCTAGGGTTGGTTACAGTAACACCTTTAGATCCTCTGAATCAGGAGTGTTGTAGAAAATATTTAACACCTGCAAAAATTATATAGACCAAAGCAAATATGGTGGAAGACTCGGGTCTGATCTGTGAGCAATGATTATATGACACTCAACAAACCTGGAAAGAAAACATGGAGGAGTACAACCCGATTTCTGCAAATGAATATCTTATCACATCCACGACCTGATATTGATCATTAATGATGGTAGCTTATTAGGAAAAGATCTTGGGCACAATCTATCATGTTCTCATGAAGTTGGCGCATGCAGAATAATGAATACCCTGGCGCTACAAGAATAACACTATTCTTGTAGCACCTTTTCCTTTTAATTTAAATTCAAATTTAAAAGTGGGAAAGGGCTTATGATTTGATGGAGAGCTCTAAAAAATGTCTAATCCTATACTTAATCACACAAATGCATGTTAAAAACACCCAAAAAAGGATAATGCAAGCACTTCAAAAACTATAGAAAAATAAAAAGAGCATAGAATAAAGCTAGGAAAGGATAGGGAAGGGAAAATGTTTTCTTATCAATCATTTGCAAAATCAAGGACTAACACTAATGAAAGTGGACACTTTGAAGAATGTTGCAGATTCATTAACAAAATCTGTGAGCATTGATAAGTTCTCTTAGTGTAGAGGATCCATGGGCATTGTTACCCTGGATTGTTGACTATGTAACCCCGTAAACCCCTTATATGCAAAGAAAACAACAAGTGTCAGGAGAATGTTGGGTG
>ML801453.1:142992-165435 GCA_009831015.1 Picea engelmannii | reverse complement strand
TCCCGTGCGGGGTGGGGGGTTGAGGGGCAGTGCCCCCGATAATTTTTTTGCCTCGAGAAACGTGTCACATTTTGCCTCGATTTTTGTGTCGCCTCAATTTTCGTGTCCATTGTTGGACGTTTTTTCGAAACATGGTTTTTGCCGATGGTTTTTTCTATTTTCGGTTAAGGAATTAGGGTTGTTGACTAATCTAGGTCATTGGGTTAGGGTTTTGGATGTCGCTGGCTCCTATTTGTATATTGTATTGTAAACAATGTAACACAATGAATGAATATAGAATATGTTGATTTTCTTGGTTTGGGTTTCCAAGGGAAAAATATCTGCGTAATGTGTGTATTTTCCATTGTATCTTTTCTGTTCTTTTATTGAAAATTTGTTTTTGGTAAATATTGTACAAGGTTAAAATCTCCAAAATGAATTGTTTTGTCCTTCAATACTTGTGAGGACACCTATTTAGAATATAGACAATGGTGTTGCATGCCTTTTCCCAAAGACACATGGGAAAATTTAGATTATGAACCATACTCATGGTTTTGTTTGTGATGGCCCCGTTCTTCCTCTTTGCAACCCAACTCTGTCGCAGGTTGTCATGCAATGTGAACTACCTCTTATATCTTCTCAACAAAAGGAATCAAACTCATTGTAGGTGTACTCTCCTCCATTGCAAGATCTCAACATCTTAATCTTCTTACCCATCCAGGTCTCCATAAGAGCTTTGAACTCTTGAAACCTACCAAAGACTTCATCCTTGGTCTTCAAGAAATAAATCTAGGTTTTTCTAGAGGAGTCATCAATAAATGAAACATAATAGATTTTCCTTGTTAAAGAAGTTGATGGCATGGGTCCTCACACGTATGAATGGATAAGATAAATAATCCCTCTTTATCTATTCTCATTACTTGAAAAGTCATCATTGACATGCGTGCATAGTGTACATCCCTTGCACACTCTTGTCTTCTCAATCTTGAAGTTTGACATTCTCTACACCACGCCCTTCAAGAGAGACAATCCTCCATAATACAAGTGACCTAATCCTGTATGTTGTAACTCACACAGATTGTCATTTCTATGCACCAAAGCTCCATGCCTTATCATATTGCTAACAACTTGTAAAGGAAACCCTCATGCACTTCTCTGGCCAATACTCAACTAGGATCTAGGCTACGTTATTTGATGATCACTTGCGAATCATCGGACTCAACGACACACTTGAAATATGTGAAACAAGATTTTGAAAGAAGGTTCTTTGTTAACCCAAGGACAACAATACATTATATAGCTCAAAAAATTCCCATGATGGCATGTTGAATGATGAGATAGAACCTATCATAATCAACAAGTATGTTGCATCATCACTAAGCTCCACTTGCTTGCCATAATCTTGTTCTTCCACTGTGAAGAACATTGATTTATTTGTTGCCATGTGTCTAGAAGCTCTACTCTCCACACACCACTCGGCACTAGAAATGATGTTAGTGGAAAGGCACAACACCATGGAGAAGGTTGTCTTCAATGTAGATATGAGCTCGCTGAAACTGCTTCCATTGCTTACCCTTCCCCTTCTTCTTCTCAAGGCACTGAGAAGCATAGTTTCCATTCTTGTGGTGCTTGAAACACTTTACATGGCTCAATGCTTTGTTCCCTTAGTTCAAAGACCCTGAGTATTCCTTGTTTTCTTCCCAAGTCCTTTGTTTTTGCCTCCTTTCTTCACCTTCTCCATTGGGGCAAGGTTTTGGCTCTCCTCACTTCTCACTGAATTAGACTCCAATTGGGCTCCACTTAGATGAAATCATCCCAAAGCTTTTCAATAGTGGGAAGCTTTTCTTGAGCACAAAACCCTAAACAAACGTATTCCGAGATGAAGAGAGCTCATCAATGGTTATGGGTACCAACTCATCTTCTTTCACCTTAACCCCAGTAGCAGTGAGTTAATCTCTCAACTCAATGATCTTCATAAGCTAATTGACCACAATCTTTGTATCACTCATTTGTGTTGATATGAGCTTATTCTTTAATATGCTTTGGCCGCCTTCTTACTCAACTAGCAATGCAAGATTAGTGGGGACAATCACCTTTCCTTCCATAAAAACCCAAAGGTCAAAATCCTCCAGTAGATTCTACAACTTGCACTTCCATGGTACAAAATTGGAAGCACCTTCCAACATGTGACACTCTCGAGGACTGACATTGATCATTGGTGCAGCCCACAATGTACGCCTAAACCAAACAAATCAGCGTGAAGAATAATCAAATTTTAACACTCCAGTCATTGGAGTTCTTAGGGCATCACACCCTACAACCTCACACTGCTCTAGATCTCTTCACTCACAGAAGACTCGTGGGCATCACACCCTCTAGAACCATCCGACAATGCCCTCCCATGGTGAATTGATCTCTCCATACACAGTCTCGAAAGATCATAGTGAACATGCTCTGAAAACAATTTAATTTTTAGACCATGGTAAGCAAATTCTACACTCAACAAATTAATCGAAACTCTAGGTTGCTAAAAACTTGAAAACTCCTATCAACACTGCAACTTTGAACACATTCATCTACAAACACAAATAGCCAAAAATATGAACAACAAACAGAATACAGAACTCTCGAAACTGCATCTATCTTTTATTTACTGAAAGAAGAAAATTACACTGTTATAGCTCAAAACCCAACTGTGCTAACCATTTCAATGTGCACCCTAGGCTTCCATAGAATAAACACAAAAGGAAGATGCATTGCATATATACATCGAGTAATGCACCCTAAGTGATAGTGTTAAAACCTACTGTAATCTCTTAAGTGAATGCACCCTCATGCATGGATAATGCTACTGGGAATAGTGCCCCTACTCCAGAAAACTAAGTCACTCCATTTATGCATTGAGCCTCCACATTGAAGGCACAGTGATGCATGACCTCCCTTCCTGGAATAGATCATCCTCATTTTGCAATATGCCCTTTGCACATGAATTTAACTAACGGTGACACATGCACACTGTAGGCATGCATGCGCTCTCTGCCAACCTGGTTACATAACAGTGGGACTTCTCCCAAAGCATACTAGCGCTGCACTTACCTCCACCTCCCATCAATGTTACGAAGTTAGTTCCATCTCCTATCAATGTTAGCAAACTAGCGCTGCACTTAGCTCCATCTCCCATCAATGCTGCGCACATATTTCTAGGTATGGATCTGCTGCGCCTATGTATGAATCCACTGTCACCACTGCGCCATGACGGAGGACCGACTACCGAGCAAACAAGGGAAAAAAATCAGATCTACAAACTCTTATTTTCTCCAAGTTCATCTTGTGGTTGTTTTTTCAAGTGCTCAGGTGGCTTCGGAGTGCTAAGGATTGAAGAGTTTAATGGTGAAATTGACGCTGAATTTCCAAACAAAAGGCATTTCATATTTATTTTTATTCCAAATTCCCATCTTTTGCTTTCATGTTTGGTTTGGTTAAGGCTTGAAAACGGCTCCAAAACCATCATGGAAAAACTGTATTGAACAACTCGCAATTTTGGATGAAGTTGGAGCCTAATTGGCTCAAATGTAAACCATGCAATGATAAAACCTATAGGAGAATACACTGGTTGAAATTCCACATTGCTGCACTCCCGAGGACAACTTAGTTTGTAAAAATACAACTCTTGAAATCGTGGGATAACTTGGACAAGATTGAATGGTGTTAATGCCATGAGTAAGCAGTGAGAAATCAAAGCAGTGGTATTGACAATGGGACACCTAAAATTAACGCAGAAATCAAAGCAGTGGTATTGACAATGGGACACCTAAAATTAACGCAGGGGTCATGACTTGCTTTAAGCCACACAATGAAGGTCTAGATCACTAGGAGCATGGGAAGGATTTGCATGCTAGGGATTTCAATCATGGGAAATAAATGTTCAAAGTACTTAGGATAGTACATCATTTGGCCCATCCACTACTACAACCAAAGTAGTTAGTTCTAGTTTTTTTTGTTCATAGTATATATTTTGGTGTGCAAAACACCTTTGATTCACGTGAAAAGGCAAAGGAGCACTAATAAATATAAATATAGAACACTATAAATAGATGGAGAGATTGGTCATTTTTTTCCTTTAATGTTTTGAAGGAAAACCAATTATGTTCGATGAAGTTGTTGTTTGTATCTAAGGATTAAATTCCTTAATTATGAGAACTTTACATGATCGATTTAAGACATTGAAATGGTTGATATCATGGAAAGGTAAAGATTTGAAGGAATTTTAGCAAAAGATAGGATGCAATTTTATGTTAGAAGATTGAAAATATGGTTGGATAGAGATGGAGGGAAGTTATCATAATCAATTTTTTGGTTTCATATCTTGTAGTTATAATGTTTTCATATTAAGGATCAATATCTTTTCTTTTTTCAAGGAAAACCTCATGTGAAATGTAAGGGGTTCTTCCCATTATTTATGGATGACATTGGCGTAAACTAGTGCACCTGTAACACACCCACGATGGGGCATAAAAATTTCGTTCTCCTTGAGAGAACAATACCCTCATTAAGGGGTCTCTATTTCATTCTTCTCTTCTAGGGCTTTCCAGCTGCGGCCTCCATGCTCCGAATTGAGCTCATAACTGGAAAATATCCTCTTCTAAGTCCTTTGGGTTCTTCCATTCCCCTTATACTTGCATATGATCGTGAGTTGTGACCAGACGCCAAAAAAAAGGCGCTAACACAACCACCGTACAAATTCCCCAGAAATGGCAATTCTCCGAAGTTCACAATTCGACGTCGCGTGTCCTTGGGGATTCTGATGGTCCTGATTCACTTCGGGACTTCGGCATTCGGAAGTTTCAAACATTCCTACGCCTTTTTCCTTCGAATTACGATGTACCCAAAGTTATAGATCGAGCGCCACACGTCCCTTCGCAATCAACAGTTGTGATCCACTTTGGGACTCTGGCCTTTGGGAATCTCAACTCTCAACTTCTCCACACTCACTTGCTCCCGGAGCATTTCACTCGGAGTCCATGATCTATTGACGCGTGTCCTCCCACAGATTGACGATCCCCAACTACTTCGGCTATTCGGGCTTCAAGAGTTTCAAACTGCTACGCACTTGTTCCTCTTGGAGTGCTTTCACCTGGATACAACAAATTTCTGCCACGCGTCCCCCTGGATCTGATGGTCCATGTTCTCTTCGACTCTTCGGGCTTCGAGAGTTTCAACTCCTGCGCACTCGTTCCTCTCTAGAGTGATTTCACCTGAATACAACGGATTTTCGCTACGCGTCCCTCTGGATCTGACGGTCCGGGTTCACTTCGGGACTTCGACGTTCAGGTGATCCGAACGCTCCAACAATCCGTCCTCCCAGAGTACATTCTTCCGGAGTCAAAGATTGTGCGCCACGCGTCCTTCCAGATCAACGGTCATGATTTACTTCGGGATTTCGACGTTCGGGAGTTTCACCTTTCCACACTCACTTTCTTCCGAAAGGCTTTCACCCAGAGTTAATGATATATTGACGTGTGTCTCCCACGAATTGACGACTACAGATCACTTCAGGGCTTCACGTTTCAAAAGTTTCAAAGTACTCACCAGCGCAAACCTCCAGAGTGCAATGCTCACGTAGTGTCAAATCTTCGAACACACATCTCCTACTATCAACGGTTAGGATGAACTCTGACACTTCGGCCTTCCGGAGTTCTCGCCTCTTGCCACAAGCTTTCCTATGGAGCGACGTTTCTCTGAAGTGGCAGATATTATGACACCTGTCCTCGGAGATCGATGACTCAGGTGAACTCCGACCTCTGGGACTTCGAGAGTTCTCGCTTCACACAATCCATTTTCCTCCGGAGCACTAAACCTCCGAAGCGAAGGATCTGGTGCCATGTGTCTCCTGGCGCCAACGACAAGGATGGACTTCAGCACTTCAGGAGGATGACTCACTCCTCGACTGAAATCTCTCGGAGTTGGTCAACGCCGAGCTGACTACCTCATAGATCTGACGGTCGGGATGGATCTCGGGCATCCTCGGATCTAAGGCCCAAATTAACTTCAGGACTTCGGGGATTTTACCTCCCTTATGATGAAATTGCTCAATTCGTTGAACTAGCGAAGTCCGAAGGACTCAAGGGGTTAACTCCCATGCTCCTTCTTGTATCCAACGGTCACAATAGACCTTGGCTCTTCCCAAATAGATCTCTTTTGTTTGTCTTCCAAAAAAATGAACCTTCCCTTTCGATACTTCAATCTTGCTATTATTCCTGAGCTTTGTTAGCTCTGAAAGGCTTAAGAGGTTTGCGCTCTTTCTCTTGAACTTAACACTTGGAAGAATTATTCCGCGCACCCCTTACGCTCATTCCTTAACTCTAGAACTTAAGTGGTTCTCGGTCTCTGCCTGCCTCGCAGAGAGCTTGTGCATACATGCACTATATCTCCTGAGCTTTAACAGACTCCTTCCTCCAAGGGACTCAGAACGACTAGGAGTGTCGACATGCATACGTGAAATTGTGCCCAAGGTCGACAAACTCACAATTCATGGCTCTATCTTAAGCCACCATAGGGTGCAAGCATTTATGAGTACAAATCATGTCAAATCCATATAATTTCTTACTTGCTTAATTACACAATCAAGCAGACGCAAAAATGGATACAGTATAAATCATTAAGCAAACATATCCATCCTTGCAACATTCATAGGATATCCAACTTTAATTCACAGTACCACTTAAATACACAAGATATGCGATTACTTATCTATTACAGGTGGTATCCAACTAACTGAATGTGGGTGTTCGTCATTCCACCCAACCATAGGCTTAGAGGCATTAATTCTTAACACTCTGGCCACCCCCATGCCAAGCCATGATATCACCAAGGAACTCTCACAGTTTCTCAAGGATTCTTTCTCTGTTCCAGCTTCTGCTTGGGTTCTGTTCTCTGCAAGATTTCATAGATTTATTTCTTTGTCATGGCCTTGGCGAGGTTTATCAGATGCTCACTCAACATCAAGCTCACGACCTTCTGTTCATCATCCGCTGGAGAGCTCCACACGTTTTCCTCTTTGTCTCTATCTATCTATTTCCTTGTCTCTATTTTCTGTATATCTTTTCCCAAGATGGTTCTTGACCCATTCTATTCCTTCTGTCAGAAGGGAACTCGGGTCATCTTGGTTTGCCATACCCAGTGGTGCTTCGGGTTGACATTCTGCAGCTAGACCATGCTTCCATTCATGGGAGTGGTTGATAATTCAACCATTGGTCCTTTCTTCATTAACTGATTTTTCTCCTTGGGATCTTAAGGAGGTTTATTATCCTCATCAAAGGGAAATTTGGGGTTATTTGATATAATGAACCCTCTCTTATAGTTTTCACATTCTTTCCTCTAGTGATATCATGGCCAATACTTTCAAGGCTTCACCTCCACAGTCAGTGATTGGCAACTCAAACAATAATACATTTACACTGTTCCCATGCCACAACATGGTGACCCTAATTAATTATTAATTACAAGTTGGGGGAAACAGGGGTGTTACAATCCCCTCCCCCTTAAAAGGAAACACCGTCATCGGTGTTCTTTCTCAGTAACACCTGCCATTCTTTTCTCATTCATCCACTTTATAAGTCTTGACCTTCTTTCTCGGTCAGGTCCTTTTTCAGACCCTTAATCTTCGTCACCTGCTTTCAATAATTCTTGCAACAAGCACATTAATCATAGTCTCATGCAATTTTTTTTTATTGTTGCATAAAATTTCTGGGAAAATTTCATAATCTAGCACAATAATTATCTGCACAGTTTGTGGATTTGTATCCATAGGGTTGTCTTGTTATCCAGGCTCACTTTTTTTCCTTGACATAACCATTGGGTGCATGATCCCCATCAATAGTTTACAAGAACTATCAAAGTTTCATCTTCCTTGTGGTCACTCACCCTCCAGGCCCAGGCTCATGCATCCTCTTCTCTGCTATATAGTCCCTCGTGTGATCCATCTTGCCTTGCCAAGGTTTTCTCACACAGGAAGAACTACCCATTGTGTGCATGATCCCAATCAATAGTTTACAAGAACCATTAAGGTATCCTCTTCCTTGCGGTCACTCACCCTCCAGGCCCATGCTCAGGCATCCCCTTCTCTGTTATACAGTCCCTCGGGTGATCCATCTTGCCTTGCCAAGGTTTTCTCACACATAAAGAATTCCAGAGACTCTATCGAGTCTTACAGTCAAGGCATCCCTTAGACTTGCTCTACCGAGGCATCCCTCCTGTTTGTGTTACCTCAACACAATATATTCTAGGCGATCATGGATTACCATGGGGTTCTCATGGCTCAGTAGTAGCCATTTTTCATGATTTTACAGCTTGACAGCCTTCCGGCTCAGCTAAAGTTAGGGATGAAGGTTACTCTCCTTCTCTTGGCACATAAATAATTAGGGACGAAGGTTACTCTCCTTCTCTTGGCACATAAATAGTTAGGGACAAAGGTTACTCTCCTTCTCTCGAGTCAGTCTCCATTTCATTCGATCGGATTATACTCTTTCTCACATTTCTCGCTTGAAATCGAGAGCTCAGTTTCTCGTCTTTGAACTCTTCGCAGATCTTTCCATTTCATCTGTATCACAGGTATACAAAAATTCATGAAACATCATAAATTTTAAATTCAAAATTTTTTCTTGTAAATCTGTCATCCGCAGATATCCAAATTCCACATTATGTTCTCATATTTGTTTCTCACAGGAACCAGATTCATAATTATGAGACTTTCCTTCCCATAGCGGTTTGGCTCAACAGGAAATTGGTCTTCCTTATGGCTTACAACGCTTCCATATTCAAGACTCCTTTGCTTCCTGCACTTCAACTTCAATTAGCCAAACAAATTGTTATTTTCTCATGCTCATACATTTTATTGCATCTTTATAACGTCATCACAAACAATTTCAGAATTTTGCATACTAACAATCAAATTCACTTTCTCAAAAAGGAAACACCATTCCTTGCAGTTTGGCTCAGTAGGAAATTGGTTTTCTTTATGGGCTTACAATACTGCCATATCCAAGACTCATTTCCTCCTGCAGTTTCAACATTCCTCAGCCAAACAAGTTGTTAGTTTCCATGCACATTATCTTTTCAAAATCAGCCATACTAACAACCTAAGTCATTTTCATCTATTCAAGGATATCAAGCAAAAATGATACATCATCCCTTACCTATGCATCATTTCAGCGTACCAAATTTTTCAAAATGTAATTTAGATATCAATTGATTTTAATGAATGCGCCAACATTCGTGGCCACATTCATAACCAATGCACCCTTGCATTGATTTTAAGTTTCCCATACTTTACGACAAGTATTTTTCCATGGTGTGTTGGAGTTTAGCCAAGCTTTTCACCATATGGTTTATTTATTCTCATTCATTGTTGCAACAGGACTATGCTTGTGGTTACATGATGATCATGATCCCAAATCAGTACATATGACACTACAAGTTTGACATGAATTCCTTTAATCATTCCTCCTTCATTAATAACTAGGGTGTCAACACTCATGGCCACCCAAATTTGGTTTTCTCTAACACGTATACAATATAAGTAGAAATTTTGGAAGGTCCTCCTTCCTCAATGGGAAATCCATTGTCTGTCCTTTATGTAAACACGCATTTCCTCAATCCATTCCATGCAACGTGCTAACTATGAGCACCTTTATTCCCATAGAAATAGTCCCCGCGACCATAGTCTAACGTTGAGTGATAAACTCTACCTTCCTTGACTGGCCCAGATGAACTCTGTTTTCTCTTCATGCGATCGAGAGCTGTGACCTTAGCTCTATTCTTTTCAGGCACTATCCTTTGAGCTTCTGTGTCCGGGTGTTATGATCTTGGCTAAAACCCTTTTCTGCAATTCGACGGTGAAGATCCGTCTTTCCCCGGATCCAACGACGACAAGGGATTGCAGAGCCTCAACTAGCTCACGGTTTAATTCTCCTTCCGACCTCCGCAATGAATATGGGTCGTCTGGTCTACGATCGGATCCCAAACTCCAAAAAACACTATATTGAATTTAGATTACGGGTACAGGTCTCGACGTTAACCCGTGTGCATATGAAATCTATGCAATGATCGCGGGCCGTCGATCATAGCCCTCGATCGATTTTAACCACACGATTTCCAAATAATAGTTCCAACATACAAATGTTTGGCTGAGAATTTAGATTGAGAACTTGATTTGTCAAATCTAGCCACCGAACCCAATCACAGTACGAGTTTACGAGGCGTTAACGTGTGGGTTCTGTTAGCAATAAAAATGACTTGAAAATTATTTCCAAATCATATGATAAGAGGAGCATTAGGTAGAAGATTTATTTTTAGGTTTGAAAGTCATGAAGTCTTTGAGAAAGGTTTATAATCATATCAATTCAATAAAATGAGGATTTCACCTCATAAAATAGACCAAAAGTAAATTTTAGCTTTCGACGGCTAAATGGTAATTTTACAGTGTTGTGAGCTGTCGAAAGTTAGGGCTTTCGGCAGCTAAATCAGATTTTCAAGGGCAAATGAGCTGTCGAAAGTGCAAAAGAGTGTTTTTACTGTGTTGAGTCATCATTTTCAAATGATGATTATGAGCGTTTGGAGAATAATTTTGAGAAATGTGTGGAGGATTTTGTTACTAACACCTCAAAGAACAATAACCTCTCTCAATTTTCCTACAGGTGTCATAGATTGGGAGAATCAAATTCATCTCTAAGCCCTAATTTTCGGATCTCAGAATTTTCCTGTTTGATACATGTTTTTTAAATGAATATCCCGGGAAAATGAAAATGCATATCCAATAACTGAGAGAGGTTTTTCCCCACAACAAACTAATATTCAAAAACCTCCCTCAGTTTTCCAAAATATGTTTTTATTTGAGAGATATAGGTGAATCTTTGAGAGGACTATTTCTAGAATTTTTGGCAGCTTATAAAGGTTCACAAAGGTACTGTTAGCTATCGAATCCCTGGACTTTTGACAACTTATCCTACTCTGTTTTAGGCACGTAATCTGACGAAAGCGCAGGGACTGGCAGATCAAGCTTCTTTTCGCACAGATCTCCATTTTTTCATTCCAAAAGGCACAAAGGGGGTTTCTATTCCAAGATAATAATTAAAGGCATCCAAATCACCTTTGTGTTCCAGTTTTTGAGGCATCAGGGAGGAGAAAAAAACCAATTATGCTCCCTATTTTTGGCTGAAACTGTATTTTTGACCAAGTGGCATTTCAACTTGATACATCATCTTATGAAGACCTGTTGGAGCTGTCAAAGTTTGCAGAACATGACTTGATAAGAGTTTTACCCTCATTTTAGGATTAGATCCTATATATCATATTATTTGATTTTGCTCTATTAAAGGGATGTAAGATCCAATTTTATAGGATCCTGAACTAATTTGTAAAGGCTATAAAGCCTGTGATTCTGTAGATGATTGGGGGATTTTGGGAGACTACACTATATTGTTTTGTAATAGACTCTTTTTGGATATTAAACATATACACAAGCTTCTTTCTTTGTTACTATCAGATTTCCATTCTCTTATAATTTCCGTGCTTATGATCGGATTACTTTTTCTGTTTAAGTTTGTCTAATTGCTGGTGACTGTCATCTCACCTTGTCAATTCATAAACCGATTGAATAGTAATCTGTACTACTTTTATTCATCCCATCATGTATATGGACTAGTTGATAAATATAGTCTTCTTCACCCACCAAGTTCAGTTATTCATCTGATTTTTAACTCTTGAAAGCATTGTCTTACCTGGTTATATATATTTAAGTGTCTTGCGAGCGAACCAGTTGTTTAAGTTATCCCATTTGATCCAATAAACACATAAACTCAATTATACTTAAAGTTACCAAGCTTACACCCTTCTACAGTCAGGGAGTGATTTCTTGGAGTGATAACAAAATGGCGCCGTTTCCGAGGAACGAAAGTGAAAGCAGAGTTTCCCTGGGAGAACGACACAGATCTGTTTCTTGATGGCGGACAAGAGACATACATAAAATTGAACTGTAATCATTTGCCTGGCGATTCCACATTAAAGACTCCACTAGGGAGGATCTGGTTGATAAAAGATGAAGAGGCTAAAATCAAGATCTAGATATCAGTTCATTAGTTTTCTTCATGAACTGTTGTTGTTCTTTACTAGCTCCTTCATATCTTTCCCTTCACATGTTAAAATAATTGTCCTCTGTTTTGTATATTCTGATGATTATCAACCTTCTTTCATATATCCATCTTTAGAAGAAGATTTGCATCCTGCTTGCATTGTAGAGGTTGATTCAGTCTTTTTGCCTCGGCCTGTTCAAAAAGATGACTAGAGTATTTCATTTCCTTTAGAATCTGATCAACCATGTGACCTTGAAAAGATAGAAATTGTTTCAAAACCATTTCAGATCTCAACCCCTCTTGCCATAATTTCTGAACCTTGTCAACAACTTACCATCTCTCATGATCAGCTCACAACCTTTCAAGTTAAGATCTGGATGAAGATGTTCAAGCCTTTAAATCTGCCCCTTCTTCTTCATCCTTATTCTGATGGTTGTTATGAATATCTCCCTTGGTTTTCCGGAGAGAATCAAGCTTCAGTTGAAAGACACTTGGAATCCTTTTTGGATTTTGTTGATCGTTTTCAAATTGTTTATGAAGATGTGATCATGAGTTATTTTTCTAAATCTTTGATCAGAGATGTTGTTGTATGGTTTAAGGGTCTGAGAGTTGATTCTATTGGTTCTTGGATCGATTTCTCCAATGTTTTTGTGAAGTATTGGGGTGATCACAAATCACTAGATTTATATCTTGCTGATTTTTGTGCTTTGAAGAAAGAACAAAATGAAACCTTGCTTGCTTTCAATCGAAGATTTTATAGCATTTACCATGGTATGCCTTTAGAAATTTGGCCTACAGAAAAAGATGCCATGATTCATTATGTTATGGGGTTATATTCAGAACTTTCCCTTCTTCTGCTAGAAAGGAAGTCTTCTTCATTAAGCAGTTTGTTTGAAAGCACTTTAGAGGTGGAGGAGAACATCACTGTTTCCAGTAGGATTCGAGAGCAGGTTGAGTTTGAAAATCTGCATCTACTTGAGCTAGCAGAATCTCAGTACATTTTAGGGCAAGAAACCAATGAGTATGAAACAAATATAGAACAACAGCCTGAAGGTGAGTATATTTCAAATTCAAAATCAGATTCTTCAGTATGTGCAGAGTACTCTAGAGACAGGTATGAGTTTGAGTTTTATGACCAGTTTGCAAATCAGGAAGAGCCTATGGTAACCAATGATTGTATAGGCAACTACATGTTTTTAGCTGATCAAAATTCATATGATGTAAAATCTGTTCTATCATCATCTTTTGTGCATTTGTATGAGGAGGAAGTTAGAATGATTGATGATCAATCTCTGATCACAAGAAAACAAGAAGATCATCAATATTCCAGCACATAAGATACCATAGCTGTGCAGATGTTTCCCGAAGACCAATATGTTTCTGATCTCTATTTCAAAGATTCAGTGGTAGCGTTCATCGAATCATACATTTCAAAAAACTTGAAAGTTTCAGACTTCTTTGGCTTGCACATGTTTCCTGTTGAGTTTGGTTTTGTAAATGACTTTTTATCATTGTTGTTACATTTCGAATATCAACTATTGATCAGTCAAAAAAATGAGAATATTTCAGTATTAAAGCTGCTTGGATGGCTGCTATGGAAATTAGCGTTCACTTAACCAAATGCAGAACTGGTTAGAGTAGAGTAGGGTAGGAAATAAGCTCGTTGCCTGAGCATATCTTTTCTCCATTTTGCAGCAGATATATCAGTTATTTTGTGTGAATAAAGGCAGTCTTGAAGATTTACAAAGATCATCTATACA
Source organism: Picea engelmannii (assembly GCA_009831015.1). Lineage (NCBI taxonomy): Eukaryota > Viridiplantae > Streptophyta > Pinopsida > Pinales > Pinaceae > Picea > Picea engelmannii. The sequence continues at coordinate 151,568 of ML801453.1, read as the reverse complement.
GGTCATGAAAGATTTTCAGAAAGAGGTGAATGACTGACTCCATGCCCAATAAAATACTGACTCCATTCCCAATGGAATACTAGGCATTAAGTTCAGTTTTTATTTTCCAGGAAAGGCATTAGATCTGTGGTTCTTGGAAACCTCACAGAGAGGTATCCATCCCAGTTGGAGCCAGATGTTAGTGATAAAAAATGACTTGAAAATTATTTCCAAATCATATGATAAGAGAAGCATTAGGTAGAAGATTTATTTTTAGGTTTGAAAGTCATGAAGTCTTCGAGAAAGGCTTATAATCATATCAATTCAATAAAATGAGGATTTCACCTCATAAAATAGACCAAAAGTAAATTTTAGCTTTCGACGACTAAATGGTAATTTTACAGTGTTGTGAGCTGCCGAAAGTCAGGGCTTTCGGCAGCTAAATCAGATTTTCAAGGGCAAATGAGCTGTCAAAAGTGCAGAAGAGTTTGTTTTTACTATGTTGAGTCATCATTTTCAAATGATGATTATGAGTGTCTGGAGAATAATTTTGAGAGACGTGTGGAGGATTTTGTTACTAACACCTCAAAGAACAATAGCCTCTCAATTTTCCTACAGGTGTCATAGATTGGGAGAATCGAATTCATCTCTAAGCCCTAATTTTCGGATCTCAGAATTTTCCTGTTTGACACATGTTTTTGAAATGAAGATCCCGGGAAAATGAAAATTCATCTCCAATAACTGAGAGATTTTTTTCCTCACAACAAACCAATATTCAAAAACTTCTCTCAGTTTTCCAAAATATGTTTTTATTTGAGACATATAGGTGAATCTTTGAGAGGAATATTTCCATAATTTTCGGTAGCTTATCAGGGTTCACAAAGGTACTGTTAGCTGTCGAATCCTTGGACTTTTGGAAGCTTATCCTACTCTGTTTCAGGCACGTAAGTTGACAAAAGCGCAGGGAGTGACATATCGAGCTTCTTTTTGAACAGATCTCCATTTTTTCATTCCAAATGGCATAAAGGGGGTTTCTATTCCAAGATAATAATTAAAGGCATCCAAATCACCTTTGTGTTCCATTTTTTGAGGCATTAGGGAGGAGAAAAAAACCAAGTATGTTGCCTATTTTTGGCTAAAATTGTATTTTGACCAAGTGGCATTTCGACTTGATACATCATCTTATGAAGACCTGTTGGAGCTGTCAAAGTTTGCAGAAGATGACTTGATAAGGGTTTTACCCTCATTTTAGGATTAGATCCTATATATCATATTATTTGATTTTTCTCTATTAAAGGGATGTAAGATCCAATTTTATAGGATCCTGAACTAATTTGTAAAGGCTATAAAGCCTGTGATTCTGTAGATGATTGGGGGATTATGGGAGACTACACTATATTTTTTTGTAATAGACTCTTTTTGGATATAATACAGATACACGAGCTTCTTTCTCTGTTACTATAAGATTTCCATTCTCTTATACTTTATGTGCTTATGATCAGATTACTTTTTCTGTTTAAGTTTGTCTAATTACTAGTGACTGTAATCTCACCTTGTCAATTCATAAACTGATTGAATAGTAATCTGTACTATTTTTATTCATCCCATCATGTATATGGTTTGTTTGATAAATATAGTCTTCTTCACCCACCAAGTTTAATTATTCATCTGATTTTTAACTCTTGAAAGCATTGTCTTACCTGGTTATATATATTTAAGTGTCTTGCGAGTGAACCAATTCGTTAAGTTATCCCATTTGATCCAATAAACACATAAAATCAATTATACTTAAAGTTACCAATCTTACACCCTTCTACAGTCAAGGAGTGATTTCCTGGAGTGATAACAGGTTCCTTGCAGGTCCACCCACCGATCATTCACAGATCAACGGTTCACGGTGATTGCAGAATACCCAACGTGCTCGCTCTTTATTGGAGAGTTCAATCTCCAAAATTTGAAAAGTGCTTGCTCAACTCTTTTAATCTATGTCGTTGACTATCCACCTCGACAATATCAACAGTGTAGGTTGATTGGGGGCCGTGAACTAGCACACCCTTCAATTTCGCCTTCACACCCCACAATGAATACGGGTCGTCCGATCTACGATCAGACCTCAAACTTAAAACAAAACATATTGAAATTAATTTAGGGGCACATGCTTCGTCGTTAGCCCGTGTGCCCATTCGATCTCCGCAACAAATACGGGTCGTCGATCTTATCGAACAATTGGCATTTAATCTGTTAACTCTAGTGGGTCTTGAAGTCAATTTGACGAATGAGATCGATTTCCTTCCGATGAACGAATTACGTTCATATCCTCTGTCAGGTTCTTGATTAACCTGATTCGATCAGGGTTTTCTTCCTGAATCATACTCTACTTGGGTATCTGAGGCATACATCTACCTTCCAAAATTTTGTGCATAACATTCAATTCCATGAAACATCTTCAAAATGTCACAACGTATCTTTATGCACTTCATCACATTACCCTCAAAGGTTTTCATGAATGTAATACAAACATTTCTCAACCGTTTCTGCAATAATACAATCATCATCACTATGGTTTCCAAACATTTAATTTTATTAGTAAATCAAAATTTTCATTCCAGAGGAAACATAACAAATAACAAGAAATGAGTTAGGGGCTCTCCCCTTTTTCCCACTCCTTCCACATAGCCTGGGGATTTCAACCCAGCTGAGTTATTTCTAAGGCCTTACTTCCTTTGCTTGGTGTGGATTCAACCAAGCCCATTCGATCAAACATACTTATTTATCCCTTCTCTTTTCCTAGCTGTACTTGTTCTCACAGCTGCTCATCTAAGACCTACAACCTTGTAATCCATTCAGAGTTGTTGGGGTGGACACGTGTTTCTCCTTTTTCCTCTTCTTGGATTTTTGCAATTTATTCCACGTTGGGATCTCTCTGCTCTTTTCCTTGAGCATCCTTGGTTAGGCCTCACTCTAACCTTTTTGGATACAACAACATGTTTTAATAGCAATATTTTTGTTCATAGTAGGTCATGAACCTGTGCATCCTGCATATTATCATTCGGTTCTCAGAGTGGTTAACATTCAGTTATTAGTCTTCCACCTACACATTTTGTTTTAAAAATGTAATCCATGATTCTTATATAGGCAGGCTTTGCAACCCATTGCCCAACCTTCAAAAATCATTAGGGTTGTGACTATGTTCTTCTGACAGAGATCTTACACAGTTTCTTCACAAGGAACTCCTTCAACACACAACTTCCTCATTGCATATCCATCACTATCTGTGATGGCCTCAACCTTGAATTAGCTTCGGCTCGTTACTAAGCATTCTTTAAGGAACATAGACATGCATCATGATTATGCATCCACACATATTCTAGTTTTTGTTAAATTATATCCATGATGTACTTAGCCATATTCATAATCATAAGCCTGTGTGTATCTTCCATAGGTATATTTCATAGCCTACATACATATCTACTTTAAAATCAGTCAACTCATGATTGTTTACAATCATTCTCATGTGATCCTCAAAGGTATAATCATTTGCCTCTTATTATGACAACATAGCATCCTTGCTCGTTTACTCCTTCGCCTATTTGTAATGGATTTTCTTGGGGAGATGGAACACATTCCCCTTAAGCTATCATTCAAAACAGAACTTTCATGACTCTTCATAATGGAGTCAATCATGCATCCATGGTATTCATTCAATCTTGGCAAGTGCTATTCTTGCCTCACATTTCACTCATCAGGGCAACCATATTGGGCCTTTAGTATACTTATACTCTTAAATCATACATGTGCATCACTTTCACATTTAATATAATTCGTACCTAACTGGTATTAATATTAGGCTTCATATCAAGAAGCTTCTCAATGCATTAAATCCATGCACTCAAGCATACACACACAACTAAGTATTCATCGTACTAGCTTAGTTTTATCATTAATGTTCTTTAGTTAGATATTACAGTCGCTTACATGACTAATCTCACAGTTATAACTCATACTGATGTTGCCTTCTCTTTATGGCAATAACCAACCAACGTCACTTTCCCTTTTATACTATAACAACTGGCAAGAGAACCTTCTTGTCTCGACTTCTATAGGACTTTACCCATCTCACCTTTCCTTTGGTCATGAGGAGTTATATACTCTGAGTTTAATATAAAACAATAATTATATTGCCAAGGATCCTACCTGATCCTATCAGATTCCTTTAAGCCCACAAAGGTATTAACCATTATATAATTAGCCATCATCAGTGCCTGAGGTTCCAACTGCCCATGCTTAGAGGTAGTGTTACAAACACCAGGTCATTTGTCCTTTGGGCTTCAGCTACCCTTGACAAAACCCTGCCACCTTCAGCTATCCACATTCAAATATTATTATTAATGTTAATTAGCATATCCCTACTCCGGTAAGAGTATTTATCACTTTGATAAAGGGTTAAATAAATTCTTCTGTTGAAGTTCAACAAGAATTCCCAAAATCACAATTTCAATATGCAGTCCTTCTCATCAAGGAGTAAATGAAGATAACAATACCTCTTTATGCGACTCGTGCATGAACCCAAGTAGGCCAAGTGTTGTAACCATGCTCTGATACCAATTTGTAACACACCCACAACGAGGCATAAAAATTTCGTTCTCCTTGAGAGAACAATACCCTCATTAAGGGGTCTCTATTTCATTCTTATCTTCTAGGGCTTTGCAACTACGACCTCCATGCTTCGAATTGAGCTCATAACTCAAAAATATTCTCTTCTAAGTCCTTCGGGTTCTTCCATTCCCCTTATACTTGCATATGATCGTGAGTTGTGACCATACACCAAAACAACAGGCGCTAAGACAACCATCGCACGAATTCTCCCGAAATGATAATTCTCCGAAGTTCACAATCCGACGTCGTGTGTCCTTGGGGATTCTGATGGTCCTGATTCACTTTGGAACTTCGGCATTCGAAAGTTTCAAACATTACTATGCCTTTTTCCTCCAAAGTACGTTGTACCCGAAGTTACAGATAGAGTGCCACGCGTCCCTTCGCAATCAACGATTGTGATCCACTTCAGGACTCCGGCCTTCAAGAATATCAACTCTCAACTTCTCCACGCTCACTTGATCTTGGAGTGTTTCACCTGAAGTCCACGATCTATTGATGCATGTCCTCCCACAGATCGACGACCGCCAACTACTTTGGCTATTCGGGCTTAGGGAGTTTCAAAATCCTATGCACTCATTCCTCCCATAGTGCTTTCACACAGATACAATGGATTTCCACCACGTGTCCCCCTGGATCTGACGGTCCAGGTTCTCTTTGGCTCTTCAGGCTTCGGGAGTTTCAACTACTGCACACTCGTTCCTCTCTGGAGTGATTTCACTTGAATACAACGGATTTACTCCACGCGTCCCTCTGGATCTGACGGTCCAGGTTCACTTCGGGACTTCGGGCTTCGGGATTTTCAACTCCTGCGCACTCATTCCTATCTGGAGTGATTTCACCCGAATATAACGGATTTCCACCACATGTCCCTCTGGATCTGACGATTAAGGTTCACTTCGGGACTTCGGAGTTCGGGTGATCCGAATGCTCCAACAATCAATCCTCCTAGAGTACATTCTTCCGGAGTCAAAGATCATGCACCACGCGTCCTTCTCGATCAACGATCATGATTTACTTTAGGATTTCGACGTTCGGGAGTTTCTACCTTTCCACAGTCACGTCCTCCCAAAATGCTTTCACCCAGAGTTAATGATCTATCGATGCGTGTCTCCCACGAATCAATGACTATAGATCACTTCGGGGCTTCACGCTTCAGGAGTTTCAAGGTACTCACCAATGAAAACCTCCGGAGTGCAATCCTCCCGTAGTGGCAGATCTACAGACACACATCCCCTACTATCAACGGTCATGATGAACTCTGGCACTTCGGCCTTCTAGAGTTCTCGCCTCTTTCCACAAGCTTTCCTACGAAGTGAATTTTCTCTGAAGTGGCAGATATTCTGACACCTGTCCTCGGAGATCGATGACTTAGGTGAAATCCGACCTTCGGGAGTTCTCGCTTCACACAATCCATTTTCCTTCGGAGCACTAAACCTCTGAAGCGAAGGATCTGGTGCTGCGTGTCTCCTGGCACCAATGGCTAGGATGGAATTCAGACTTCGACACTTCGGGAGGTTGACTCACTCCTCGACTGAAATCTCCCGGAGTTGGTAAGTGCCGGGCTAACTACCTCATAGATCTGACGATCGGGACAGCTCCCGGGCATCCTCATATCTAAGGCCCAGATTAACTTTGGGACTTCGGGGATTTTACCTCCCTTACAACGAACTTTCTCAATTCGTCAAACTCACGAAGTCTGGAGGAATCAAGGGGTTAACTCCCATGATCCTTCCCATATCCAATGGTCACAACGAACCTTGGCTCTTCCCAAACAGATCTCATTCGTTTGTCTTCCAAACAAAGGAACCTTCCCTTTCTGTACTTCAATCTCACTATTCTTCCCGAGCTTTGTTAGCTCTGAAAGGCTTAAGAGCTTTGTGCTCTTTCTCTTGAACTTAACACCTGGAAGAATTCTTCCGCGCACCCCTTACACTCATTCCTCAACTCTTTAACTTAAGTGGTTCTCGGTCTCTGCCTGCCTCACAGAGAGCCTGTGCATACATGCACTATCTCTCCTGAGCTTTAACAGACTCCTTCCTCCAAGGGACTCAGAACGAATAGGAGTATCAACATGCATACATGAAACTGTGCCCAAGGTCGACAAACTCATAGTTCGTGGCTCTATCTTAAGCCACCACAGGGTGCAAGCATTTACGAGTACAAATCATGTCAAATCCATATAATTTCTTACTTGCCTAATTACACAATCAAGCAGACACAAAAAGGGATACATTATAAATCATTAAGAAAACATGTCCATCCCTGCAACATTCATAGGATATCCAACTTTAATTCATAGTACCACTTAAATACACAAGATATGCGATTACTTATCTATTACAGGTGGTAGCCAACTAACTGAATATGGGCGTTCGTCCTTCCACCTAACCATAGGCTCAGAGGAATTCATTATTAGCACTCTGGCCACCCCCGTGCCAAGCCATGATATCACCAAGGAACTCTCACAGTTTCTTAAGGATTCTTTCTCTGTTTCAGCTTCTGCTCGGGTTATGTTCTCTGCAAACTTTCAGAGATTTCTTTCTCTGTCATGTTCTTGGTGAGGTTTATCATATGCTCACTCAACATCAAGTTTGGGACCTTCTGTTCATCATCTGCTGGAGAGATCCACACGTTTTCCTCTTTGTCTCTATCTATCTATTTCCTTGTCTCTATTTTCTGTATATCTTTTCCCATGATGGTTCTCGACCCATCCTGTTTCTTCTATTAGAAGGGAACTTGGGTCAGCTTGGTCTGCCATACCAAGTGGTGCTTCGGGCTGACATTTTGCAGCTAGACCATGCTTCCATTCATGGGAGTGGTTGATAATTCAAGCACTGGTCCTTTCTTCATTAACTGATTTCTCTCCTTGGGATCCTAAGGAGGTTTATTATCCTCATCAAAGGGAAATTTGGGGTTATTTTATATAATGAACCCTCTCTTATAGTTTTCACATTCTTTCCTCTAGTGATATCATGGCCAATATTTTCAAGGCTTCACCTCCACAATCAGTTATTGGCAACTCAAACAATAATACATTTACACTATTCCCATGCCACAACATGGTGACCCTAATTAATTATTAATTACAAGTTGGGGGAAACATGGGTGTTATAATCCCCTCCCCCTTAAAAGGAAACACCGTCATCGATGTTCTTTCTCAGTAACACCTGCCATTCTTTTCTCATTCATCCACTTTGCGAACATAGCTCCCATCCCCTTGACATTGTTTTAAACATTAAGACTTTTCAAATGGTGTGAAAATCACCTCAATTGGAGCTCGTATGCGAAAGTTATGCTTCCTGCAAGTTGACCTACCTTGTTGAACGTCATGGTATGAGTGGATGCCATGTCAACCCCCATTACTCATACATGTGGGGCTATTCATGTCTGTACTTTCAACAATATTCTAGAAGGTTTAAAACCTTATCACTAATTGAGGGTTGATGATGCAAAAACTCTAATCCTAGACGACTATGATGCTATTTTAAATATCGAGAACAAAGTTACCGAGTTAAAGAGAATTGTAACCTCAAAACGAGAACTCTAGCCCTTACCCATATTTTTGCATAAAAAAACATGAAAATGAACCCCCAAATCAAAAAGTGGTGCTACCGGTAGCACCATTTTTTCTAACATGGTCAAAATTACAACATTTTTCAAGCATGGCCTTCAAAACACATACAGTAGTTTAGAAAAACCTTAAAATCAAGACCTAAATAAAAATGTGACACTACCTAATGTATTTTTTTTTCTAAACGTTAAAATTATAGCTAATTACGACCTAATTGAAACTATGGCCCTATGCAAATAAAAACCCAAAATTGGATCTTAATTGGTCACTTAAAATTTATTAAAACAAAACATTAAAAAAAGGGTGAAAAGAAAATGTAAAAAAAAAAAAAATTTCTTTGGAAAACAATAATTTAAAAAAACAATAATTT
>ML801453.1:123922-142574 GCA_009831015.1 Picea engelmannii | reverse complement strand
TGGAGATGCCTATATATATATATATATAAAGTTTTTTTTTCATAAATTTCTTTTTTTAATTTTTTTTTCTCATAGTTTATATATATATATTTTTAATATTTTTTCTCATAGTTTATATATATATTTTTCATTTTTTTTTTCTCTTTAGTCTTTTAAGTTTTTATTTAATCTTCTTTTTAAATATAAATTTGCTTTTAATTTTAATTATTTTCTTTTTCTTAGTTTTTAATTTGATAAAAAAAAACAAATTGTGTTTTTTTCTTAAATAATCAAAATAGTGTTATTTAATTACAATTATTTAAAAAAAATAATGTGGATACATTATGAATAAAAATAAAAATAAAATATCAAAAAACCACCTAAAAAGGGAGGGGGGTGCTACCGGTAGCACCATTTTTAAAAACGAGGTAAAAATGTGACCCCCTAAAAAACAAGAACTCTATAGAGTTCTCGTTAAGTTGGTAACTATGTTCGAGCTCCTAGGAGGAGAAAGAGTTCCATTCTTTAGCTTTGTACTTGTTTCATAGTTGATAAAAACATCTAGGAGTGGTATTTGAGAGCATAAAAGAGGAGTAAGAAGATTGTGTAGCAGCCTTTCAGGCCATAATGTCGAAGACAACTCCATAATGAGTGCCCCTTTTTTTGTTTTTGCATATTCATTACTGAAGAAAAGAGAACAAAGCATAGGACTCACCTTCTAGTTGGGTTTTCTCCCATATTGGGTTTCCCAAGATAATTCTTATGTTCATTTGTGTGGATGGTGTGTACATTTTCCCGTTCTTTCATTTCCGTATTCCAATTATTTTCATAAATTTGAGTAATATGTGATAAATCTAAGATCTAAGGAAATAAACCTGCATAATAAAATATTTAAGCCTAATACAATATTTGTTGTGACGAACTGTTCAAGTGGAATATCCACGACAATTTACAAATCACTTTGGAATGAAAAACCTGACAATAAAGATTGGGTATGGATTATGCGGATGTGCCTCATCCCTCTCTGTGGTTAGGGTTTACCCTAGTTGCCACTTCCATGAGAAGCTTCAAACCCCCTATGTTATAGGTCGTGCCACACTACAAGAGCTGAGACTATATCCTTATGGATTATTTGTTGGAGTTTACAGACACGAGTAGTAAGGACACACCCAATGAGATTGAGGAGGAAGCATTTGCTTCACTTCTTAGAGCTTCCAAATCTATAGGAGAGAAATTCCCAGTGAAGAGTAAATCTTTCAAAAGGTCTAAAGACATCCCTAAGTTGGCTATTGTGACTGTAAAGGAAGAAAATAAATCCATTTTGATGCATGAATGAGCATATATTAGAAAATTATAGATATATGGTCCAACCCTCGAGTAGTTTAGGTGTGGACCATTAAACATTGGGATATTCCATGTGGAGTTATTTACTGTGGATAAGGTTTGTATTTTTTCTTATTTGAAAGTAAAGGGGATATAGATCAGATATTTAGATCAGGCCTATACTTCATGCGTTCCAATGGAATGTTTCTTTCCCACTGGACCCTAGATTTTGATCCAAACATGGAAATTTTGATTGCCCGTGTATGGATCAGGCTCCCACACCTCCTTGTCATATTTTGGGATGAAGCTACTCTCAAAATTATTAGAGACAAATTGGGTTGCTACATCGCCCAAGATGAGATAAAAAGGGGAATTTTTTCATGTGCTAGAATTTATGTGGAAGTGGATTTAGAAAGGGTCATGTCGGAAGAGATTAAACTAATTTGGAAGGTTAAACTCACTATCAAGCCCTTGATTATGAACGTATTATGTTCAAGTGTAACTCTTTCTATGAGTATGGCCATTTTTCAAAGAGCTACCTAAAAATACGAGAATCTCATTCCTCTCTGAAGTAGGCTCAATCCCCCTAGAACAATACTAAGAAGGATACTTCAAACAAGTATCAAGAAGGCGTAAAAAACAACAACCTAAGGGAACTAAGCCTGAAAAGAGACCTTAGTTAGGACCATCCAATCCCTCTAGTGACAGATTTGAAGTCCTAGAAGATCAAGAGGAAGAAAAACATGAAAACCCAAAGATTTATCCTAATTTATCCTAATCCATTAGTCAAAGATAAAAAGGAAACAAAGAATTCATCTCAACTTATCATGGAGGATCCAGATGTTAATGAGGAGGAATCAAAAGAAGAAAAGGAGGAAGGGGAAGTGAAGCACCTTGACAATTCCCATTCTCCTTCCTTTGCAAAATTTTTGAGAAAAGACTTGCATCTCTCTCCTCTATTAACAAGGGGAAGGAAATCAAGCTAATAAAGAAGAGAGAAAGAGATGAATTCAAAAATTATGGTGGGAACTCAACAAACTTCAGACGCTCTCATGTTCAGTGGAGGAAGAGTTCCGTTTAAGAAATAACCATGTGTTGTTTTTTCCTTGTTTTTTGTTGGCAATTTGTTAGAATCTACTCATGTAACCAAGAAGAAGCTAGTTATAGTTATGGCGGGATAAAGATTGGACCATTCCTTTTCTTTCCATTGGTGGGATAAGGTATACTTTGTAATCTAGTCTATCATAAATATGTTGATTATGTATGTTGAAGATCTTCGAACCATCTCAATGTAACCTGCTTCTAGCCCCAGTTGCAACTTTTTGAATATATATTAAAAAAATTGTTTCGGTTAAAAAAAGATGACAACAAATACATAATGACCAACACTTGATCAATTATCTTCTGTTGGATTTCTCAATTGTGTTATTTTTAGCCTACTCTTAAAATGATAAATTTGACAACAAAATATTTACATGAAACTTGGATGATTTTTTCAATCAAAATTTTCCAATTAGGCTTTTTAACTCTTCCCTTGAATTGAAAAAAAAAACCAACGACAACATTATGATAAAAAAAATTCAATGGGATTTTCCAATTGGATTTTCTAAATCTTCCCTTGAACTGAAAAATATTGAAGGCAAAAATTTCATGGAAAAAGTTGAACAAAATTGATCAATGGAGATTTTCCTATTAGATTTTTTAGGCCTCCCTCAAAATGCAAATATTTGATGATGAAAAGCTAATAACTTGAGACAACCAATTTTTTTCTATCTTAAAAAATGACTCCATGAACTTTAAGCAAATGACCTTCACAAACTGTAGCTCCTTGGAGAATGCTTCTTGGAATGGAAGATCTTGACAACACACTTTTGTCATTAATCTTTTGCAATAGTGACCACAACATCTTTCACATATGTTAACATTGCACAATCTAAAATCAGACTTGAGGTTGGACTGTCAGGTTCTGACGGAAGATTCCAGGGACTGTTTCTAGGGTTATAGTTTCGGCAGCGAGAAGTATGGTGACTAGAGGGGGAGGGAGCGAGACTCCCTCCTACAAGCAAGTGGTGGTGCATAGAGGGAAAATTCCACGTGGCGTAGGGTTTAAGGAACCTCTGACAGGGACCTCAGGATCAGGGCTAGAGCACCATAATGAGGAAAAATAGGGAAAAACATAAAGAGTGGGGGAGGAGACCAAGGAGGCCTGAGGAAGTATGTCAGAAGCGACAACCCCAAGTGGGGGAGGAGACCAAGGAGGCCTGCGGAAGTATGTCAGAAGCGACAACCCCAAGTGGGGGAGGAGACCAAGGAGGCCTGAGGAAGTATGTCAGAAGCGACAACCCCAAGTGGGGGAGGAGGGAACAACCCATGCAAAGCAAAAGCAATGTTTTTTTTTTTGTGTAAGTGAGTGTGAAATTCTATATTACTGAAAGAAAATATGGTACAAAAAGGAAAAAGGGGATCCCCTGATCTGCCAAAAAAGGAAACCATATCATGGATCCTGAAGTTGTGCTATATACAATAACGGGGGGGAGGGCTGGGCCGCCATCATGGGAAACCGACCCAGTCCTCTGAAAACTAGTTTGAAAACTATACCATAACATGTACATAAAAGACAAAAATGTAGAACAGGGGTAGCTACTACACTGATAAACAACTTGACTAGGGGTTGAAACTGCGCTAGTCCAAGATGATGGGATGGATTTTGTCTCCATCCTTTCTTGCCTCATTCTCCTTCCTCTACTCCACCGTGCACATCTTCCTGATACAGGCTGGTGTTCCGCATCGGTCTGCTGGAGTGATGTCCATGCAGTGGTGGACATAGCGTAGGTAAAGGTGGAATTGTCCTGCCATTCGTTCCATTTTTTTCTTTTTGGCTCCTCTGGTCCTCTGCTATTCTTTTTGCACTAGCCTCCAGGTTATTGAGGTGGCTCAAAATTTCTATGAGCGCCTTCTTGTGGTCATTGATAGCTTCCCTGCTGGTCGCTTTCATGTCAGCGCTCAACTTGCCTATCAACATATTTGTGCACTGGGCTTCCTCCACCATTTTGTGGTAGAGGGTTGTTCTGGGCTGTGTGGCCCATGGGTCCCTTATCCTGTCTACTTCTCGAATTAGTTCTGCCCAAGATTTGCCCTGGTGCATGTTTTTGACTTCTCTCTCCCACCTGTTGATGACCGCTTTTCCCTTTGGATCAACCTATGTGAGAAAGGTACCCTTGGCTTCTCTGGCCGCTTGTTCCATCCTTGTGATCTTCCGGGCACTCTTCGGAAGTTCCTCCCCCTGGGGGCCTCTCTTACTATGGGTATTCTTCATTCTTACCATCTCGACTTGTTTTTGGTGGTTCTTGTCTTGAATTCTTCCTATATTCCTATTCTCCCCTTCCTGGTATGTAGGATGGCCTTTGTAATTGATTCTCTCCGGTCTGTGGCTATCCCTTGTGTTTATTATTTTATGGGATTTCCCCAGCTGCGGGCTTATCCTAGTAATCATGGGTCTCTCATAAAGGTGTACCTTCTGGTCCTTTTTCACTATTTCAGAGTGTGTGCTCTTGGGAACCCTGTCGTTATCCCTGTGCCAATCCTTTGCCTTGCACATTGTACGCCAATTATTTCTCCTCCCCGTATTTGTGCGTGGGTGAGGTGTACCCATACCTGACCATGGGCTACCCTTTTGTTCTTCATCCTTTGTCGCATGCTGATTATTCTTTCTACCCTCCCACATAAAACCCCTATACTTCTTTCTATTGATGTGATCGTGGTGTCGTACCCTTTCTTGTTATGTGACCGAGATTTTCATTGTAACTCATTTTTAAGTGGCGGCCTATCGGATTTTTCCTAGATCCTACCTTCCCTTCATTTATTTCTACGCCTCCAGCCTCGATGTGGTCGTCTATACTTCGATTTCTGTCATAGTTCTTTGCCGCTAGTTGGATGCAGTCTGCTCGAAACTGACCATTCAGGATGTTACTCCATATGGAATCCATTTATGGTCCTTCCTTATCGGCCCCTTCATTAGCGATTCTGTCCGCTAGTCCATTTTTTGACCTCCAAACCCAACACAACTCCAATGTGATCCCTGTTTGCAAGTGCTCCTGAATTTTTTGCAGGGAATGAGCCAAGTGCCAGTGCCTCTGAATTTTGCCCACTCTGGTGCCGTTTTGGAGTTTCCTTATTGTGTTGATGACCAATGTGGTATCTCCTTCCACTATGGCATTGGTCATCCCTTCCCGATGTAGAATCTCTAGGCCGATCTCCAGGGATCCAAATTCCGCAGCGTTGTTGTTTGAGTTTCCCAGAATTCCAGTGTACAACCAGATGATTTTTCCTTTACTGTCCCTGATTACTCCTCCCATTCTTGTCCGTCCTGGGTTACCTTTTGACACCCCATTGAAATTCAGCTTGAGGGATCCCTCTAGTGGTGGTTTCCAGTTGCGCTCACCTACTTGTAGTTGTGATGGTCGTCTTACCTGATTGGGGTTGCGTCCATCTTTCAGTTGAAAGGACTCTAGAATTTAGAGATCATGGTTTGTGAGTTGCGTTCTTCTTGTTTGGCATTTGCGGCTCTGTACCGTTTCTCTTGTCATGGATATTATTCTTTCCTTGATCTTCCCTGTCGTCCAGATTTGATTCCTGAAGATGCGTCGGTTCCTTTCCTTTCATATTTCCCATATGATCATTCATGGGATGAGGGTCCAACATAGATTCACCTCTTCGTTTTTGCTATAGTTCTCTTTCCATATGTTTATAGTTGCAGATATATTCCCTCTGATCCTATTGGACTGTCGGAAGATGTCTGCCGTCTAGTCCCAGATTTATGTTGTGTAGGTACATTCGTCAAGGAGATAGTTCATTATTTCCTCTTTCTCTTCACATAGGTGACATATGGAAGGACCTATGAATCCTCTTTTCCTTAGGTTTTCCCAAGTTAGAATTCAGTTGTGGAGTATTAGCCACTGGAAGATTTTTATTTTTGGCCAATGGGGGTTGTTCCAAAGCTTATCCCATTGATGCGTCGGGTCTTCTTGGTCCTGGTCCGCTATATAGTGTCAGACTTCTTTGAGATTGAATTCCCCACTGTCTTTGTGCCCCCATATCAACTTGTCATTTCCATCTGTGACTGCAATTTTTCATCTCCCCAATTCCTCCTCCACCTCTTTTACTGTTGTTACATTTTGGTCTCTATTCTATGGGGTGAGAGTGTTCCAGATTCTCCATTTGTTGCGATCTGTTTCTTGTTTTCAATAATGGTAGACTCTGGTTTTACCTTGTGCAAACAACTCCTGTTGGAGTTCCTCTCGGTATGGTTTCTCCATTCTAGGTTCTTGTTGCCAGGCATCCTCCCAGAATCTAGCTGTTCTGCCATTTCTTATTTCCCAAAATTTGTGTGTCTGGATCCAATCCTTGTTGTGCCAGGCTATGTTCCAGATGGAGGAACCTTCCCTGGTGCCTCTAAAGCGAATTCTGTCCTGGTCGCATATGTCCGGGGCATACTTTTCCTTCCACAGGTTGATCCACAACGTAGTAGTTTCTTTGACCCAACACCACTAGAGTTTCGCCCCATAGGCGTCATTGGTCACTTGCAGGTCGTGTAACCCAGGCCTCCTTTTATTTTTGGTTTACAGACCTTCTCCCAAGCCACCAGTGTCGATTTTTTCCTTATTTTCGCTCCTCGCCATAGGAATTCCCTTTGTATTGTTATTATTTTTTGTAGAATCCTCTTGGGGGTTGGGAAAATGGACATCATAAAGGTTGGAATTGCTTGCAAAACCGACTTGGTCAGGATAAGTCTTCCGGCTAGGTTGAGGGATTTGTATGTCCAATTTTTTACCCTTTCTTGTAGTTTGTTGATTATTCCTTCCCAAGTTGACAATTTGTAAGATTTGTTTGTTAGGGGAAAACCCAAGTACTTAGTTGGGAGTGCTTTGTGTTCAAAGCCCAAGATGTTGGCCAAATTTCTTTTGATTGTTGGGTTGGTATTAAAGAAGAAGATCATAGATTTGGATTGGTTGATCTCTTCCCCCTAGGCTTCCCCAAACTCTTCTAGGATTCGTTTATAGGATTTCGCTTCCTTGACTGTGGGTATGCCATGAAGTAAGGTGTCATCCACAAACTATTGGTGTGTGGAAGTAGGGAAATTTTCGAAGGGTTTGATACCTTTTATTTCACCTGTTGCAATTGCGCTTTTTATGCTTCGACTGAGACCTTACATCATTAGAATGAATAGGAAAGGGGATAGCGGGTCTCCTTGTCTGATTCCTCTCGTGGGCCAGAAAGGTTTGGCAGGGGCTCCATTTACTAGTAGCGAGTAGCTTGTTGTGGATACTAGGATAACTATCCAGTTGATCCAGTGCTGGGTGAAGCCAAAGGCTTCCAAGGTCTTGACCATATAGTGCCAGCTAATTTTTACATAAGCTTTTGCTAGGTTCAGTTGTATTATCATTCCCTCTCTCTTATGAAGCTTCAGGGTGTGGATAAGCTCGTGGGCATGGATGATATTGTCTATTATTTGTATTCCTTCCACGAAGCCTGCCTGTTCTTGTGAAACTAGTGTGGGTAGGAGTGGTTTCAATCTATTTTCTATAACCTTGGAGATTATCTTATAAACTACATTGCACAGCCCTATAGGTCTGTAACGATCAAGGGTTTTGGATTCATTTTCTTTGGGAATAAGTATAATCATTGTAGCATTTAGTGCTTTTAGAATGGAGGCTGACCTTCTAGAGTCTTCCACTACCCTATATACGTCGTGTTTGACAACATCCCAACAGGCTTTGAAGAACTCCACTGTGAAACCATCTGGACCTGGGGCTTTTCCATTGGGCATTTCCTAGAGTGCTTGGTCAATTTGCTCCTCCACAATGGGCTTGTTCAGGTTGCTATTTTGTTCTTCAATGACCAGGCAAGGGATATGCTGGACTATCCTTTGTATGGCCTCCATTATGTCTTGGTTGGGTTCCCGGGCTATCCCGTGGAAGTGGTTTACCAGAGTTGCTTTGATGTCCTTATGTGACTCTCTCTTTTCCATCCTGGTCCCTAATCTTCAGGATTTTGTTATGGGATCTTCTGGCCATGGTTTTTCTATGAAAAAACTTGGTGTTCCGTTCTCCTTCCTTTAGCCATCTGATCCGAGACTTTTTTCACCAAAGAGTTTCTTCTTACTGGCATCGCACTTCCCATTCTTGGGTCATATAGATCTCTTCCTTTTTCCGCTCCTCCATGTATCCCTCTGAAATGCAGGTTTCCTGGAGTTTTTTCATTTTTTCTTCAATGTTGTTTTTCTGTTGGTTTATATTCCCAAAAGTGTCCTTGAGTCTATATTTGATGTGTTTTAGTTTCTTATATAGTTTGAGCATCCTTTTCCCTTGCTCTGGTTTCTCCTCCTGCCACCATTGTTTGATTCTTTCCTTAAATGTCGATTGTTCAATCCAGAATTTCTCAAATCTGAAGGGTTTGTTCTTTGGTGTGGTCTGGAATCCTGCTTCTAGTTGCATTGGCCAATGATCAAATCCCCCCCAAGGAAGGATGTTGCAATCTAAGGTTATCCCCTTCATAATGATTGACTCTGACACTAGGAATCTATCGAGTCTTGTTTCTACCTGATGTTGGTTCATCAGTTTATTGTTCTAGGTGAACTGGTCATTATTAGTTTTCAGATCTACCATCTCCGATGTGCCTATGAACTTTGAGAATTCTTCCGCATCTCTATCCAATCTTCTTGTACCTCCTTTTTTCTCTGCAAGTGATGTGATGATGTTGAAGTCCCCTACTAGGATCCATTGGAGGTTGTTGGATTGGTTTTTAAGATATTCTAGGTCTCTTATAATTCCTCTCCTTTCCTCTGACACCTGGGTCCCATACACATTAGTGCATAGAATCACTTCTGTGTTCCCAATGATTTGCATGCGGACCGTAAGGGTATGCTTGGTCACTTCAGCTGCTATTAGACTTAGTACTTGTGGGATCCACAGGGTGAGGATGCCTCCTGCCATTTGGTGGCCTCCAATAGCCACCATCTTGTACTTGTCCCATTGTTGTTGACTGATTGCTTCCATTTTGTCTGTGTTGCATTTTGTCTCTTGAATAAAACAAAGATCTGGTTATTCTTGTTTTAGTCTATTTCTAAGGATTCTTTTCTTTCTTGGGTTGTTTAGGCCTCTTATATTCCAAGTTATAACCTTCATTAAACATGTGGGGGGGAGTTGGGGAAGAGTTTATTGATCTTACCCAAGTTTATCAGTAGAGCTCCAAGCTCCTGTAGGGCTACGTTGTTTGATTTCCTGCCTTTTTTCCTCCACGTTTGCTTGGGTGAGAGCTGTGGTTGTCCCTCGCCAGCTTTGACTCCTAGGTGTCCAATCTCCCTGTGTGTACACTTTAGGCCTCTAGATTTGGCTTCCTCCCTTAGGAGGAAGAGGTATTGGATGCGGTCCAGTTGCTCTCTTGGTACATTGTCCACTCCCTGTCTTTTCCATTGCTCCAGTATGTTTGTGAGATCTATCCCTTCCCTTTCCACAAGGTTTCTGAGTTCAAGATATTCTGTGCCTACTTCGCTTGGGGTCATTTCCACATCTCCCTCTGCTTCTTGCATGGGGGTGTTGTCGTCTCTAATTCCTCCATCCATCAGGGTTGTGTAACTTCCCTGTTCCTTCTAGTTACTTGGTCGATCGATGGGCTCGTTTGTTGTTTGTTCTCTGACTTCCTGAGCTATTTCTGTATCTTTATCATCTGCTGCCCCTTTATTGGTTTTGTCTCATCCTTCCATTTTATTATGGGCCTATGGGTTGTTTCCTACTGGGGCTTTACTCTACTTTTTGTTTGCTCTACTTCTGGGGCTTGGTTTTATAAACCCATCCTCATCCTGCTGTGGTTTGGGGTTTTCCACTTCCTATTTTTTATTAAGAGGGCATTCCATGATTAGGTGACCATGTTCATGGCATCTTCTACATCTGAAAGGGATCTGTTCATAATCGATGTTTTGGATCCATTCCTCATCCCTGAATTCGAGGCTTATGGCTTCTAGGTGTGCTACAAACACATCCATATCTTACATATCCTTGCGTTAGATGTATATCTCCCTTTTAGGGTGGCTTTTGCGGTCTTTATATATTTCCCCAGTTTGTTTCCTATTGCTTCGAAAGTAGAGGGTAACAAGTATTCTAAAGGTAGGGAATAGAATCTCATCCAGACCGTCACCTTTTTGAAAGTCTCTTTTTCCGGGGAGAAATTTTCCTTCCATGGCTGCATGTACAGTCCTGTTGATGCATGGAAGTATGACCCTCCCTTAAAGACTCTATCCTTGTCCTCCAGTTTTATGAAAAATGCTGTGAAGAAGCCTTTCGATCCCAGATGGAGCTCCACTTCCCCATTTGGATTCCAATGATATTTGATCCAGTTGCATAATGTTCTTTTAGTGGGCCACAAGCCCATAAACTTGCAGATTAGCGCATGTGCCTTCATCTGATCCCTGTAGAGTTTTGTTTGTGGATCCTCCAATATCACCTTGGGTATCATTGTTGTTTTGGGTTTGCACAGGTTGCGCCCTTTTGTCTGGTTGGTCTTCGTTGTGTCTTGCGTCTCACTCTAAGTTTCTCTGGCTTCTTTTTCCATGCACTCTCTTTTGCCCTGGTTCCTTTCTTGACCTTTTTCTGGGTCTTAACCCGAGGTGCCTGTCATTGGTGCCTTGAAAAATACACCCCTTGGCCCTTTCCCTCTGTCTACGACTATCTATTTGTATGAGGGGGTACCCTTACCCCTCCTTCGGTGCTCATGTTGTCATATGCTATGGCCGTGAATGCCAAAAACCTAGCTTGTAGTTTCTCCTCTTTGAATATAAACCAAAAGCAACGTTAATCCCAAAGGTTATTCTAGAATATCCCTAGACCCAACTCTTTAGAGATCAGATGAAGACACATGCCATGATTTGCAATTTTATGGGTCTGTGGCCTACAGAAAAGACCCTGCGTAGCTGGATAAAATACCAATGGAAGCTGAGTGGAGAAGTAGACCTCCACTAGGGATCAAAAGGTTTTTTTACAAGGGAAATATGTCAAGGCGTCTAATGCAACATTAAAAGAGAAGTATACATCCTATGTGAGAATTTGTATAGAGATGGATGTCTCGGAGGAAATCAGTATGGAGTTCAGGGATGAGGAATGGATCCAAAGCATAGACTATAAACCAATCTTGTTTAGATGCAGAGGGTGTCATGAGCACGGGCACCTACTAAGAGAATGCCTGTTTAACAAAATATCAGAACATGAAAAATCAAAACAACACCAGGATGAGAACGGTTTTGTTAGGCCAAGCCACAAAGGCAGAGGAAATAAGAGACAAGGCAATCCCCCCACAACGAGAAACCAGGAATCGAGGAATAGATTTGAAGGATGGGGAAATCCAAACCAGGGGGAATAGGAGGAACATAAAAGGAAAAAGGAAAGGGATAAAAATGAATAGGAAGAAAATAAGACCATAGAGAATCAAAACCCTCAAGGAAAGCATAGGCACAATAAGGGAACAATAGAAGAAGGATACAGAGACACAAATACCCCAACGCAAGAGGTCGATGGTGATTCGGAAATGACACCAAGCGAGGTTGGAACAAAAGACCCAAACCTAAGAGATATCATGGAAAGGGAAGGGATAGACCTCCGGAATATACTGGAACAATGGAAAAAGCAAGGAGTCAACAATATACCAATGGATCAATTGGATCACATCCAATACCTCTTCCTGTTGAGGGAGGAATAAAAAACCAGAGGAACCAAGCACATGCATGGAGAAGTAGGAAACTTGGGTATCAAAACAGGATACTGTCATACACAACACTCACTAAAGCATGCAAGACGAAAGAAAGGGAGGAAATCAAACAATGTATCCCTACAGGAATTAGGAGCACTTCTGATAAATTTAGGGAAGATAAAAAATCTCTTTCCAAACTCCCCCCCCACATGTTTAAAATGAAGGTTATTACTTGAAACATAAGGGGCCTGGACAACCTTAGAAAACAACAAAACCTAAAAAATAGATTGAAGATGGAACAACCAAATATATGCTTCATTCAAGAGACCAAATGCAATATGGACATAATATAAATAATAAGTAAGAAGTACTGGAATAAGTGCATTTTTTTGACTATAGATAGTCACAACACAGCGGGAGGCATTCTCACCCCGTGGAACCCACAAACGGTGAATCCACTCTCAGTATAATCCACTAGGCACTCATTATTTATAAAAATGCAAGTGATAGGGAACACAGAGTAGGTCATATGCACCAATGTATATTGACCCCAAATGTTGGAAGATAAGAGAAGAATGCTCCTAGATATAGAAAACCTAAGGGAGAGGAACAATAACCTTCATTGGATTCTGGCTGGGGACTTCAAAATTATAACTAATCTGGCCAAGAAAAAAGGGGGCAACAGAAGATTGGACAGAGACACGGAAGAGTTCACAAATTTCATTGAAAGAACGGAACTAGTGGACATTAGGACTGCTAATGGGCAATTTACCTGGAACAACAAAATAAAATTACACCACCAGGTGGCCACGAGGCTAGACATATTCCTAGTCTCAGAATCTATAATATTGCAAGTTTTAGCTTTGGAAGGAAGCATCCTCCCTTGGGGGGGATTAGACCACTAGTCGGCACGACTGGAGGCAAATTTTTAGGCAACACCAAAGAACATGCCTTTCAGATTCGAGAAGTTCTAGATTGACCACCCAACCTTCAAGGAGAACATTAAATCTTGGTGGCAAGATAAAATCCAAGAACAAGGGACAAAGATGTTTAGACTTCATAAAAAACTCAAGTACATAAAGGATAAACTCAAGAAGTGGAACATAGAAGTTTTCAGAAACATAGACCAGGAAAAAAAAAAGATAGAGGTAAGAATAGAAAGGCTATAGGAGCAATGCATTCAAGAAGGCTACATAGAGGAAGAAAAAAAGAGGAGAACCAATTACTCTAGGATTGGGAAACCAGATGTAAGCAAGAAGAGACCATGTGGAGACAAAAGTCCAGAATTCAGTGGCTTAAGGAAGGGTGGAGAAATAATGAGTTCTTCCATAGATCAACTATAGCGAGAATATATCATAACAAAACTTTGAAGATCCAGGATCAGGATGGGATAGAGAGAGAGTCCCTCCAGGACATTGAAAACTCTAGTCAAACACTTCCAGGGAATAGCCAAAGAACCCAACCTGGACAGGACTGAAGCAATCTAGAGGATTGTAAGGCACATCCCTAAGTTGGTAATGGAGAAGAACAATGTCAACCTTTGCAAACCCATATCAAAGAAATAAGTACACCAAGTGATCCAGGAGATTCCAAATGGAAAGGCCCCAGGCCCAGATGGCTTCACACTGGAATTTTTTAAAGCTTGCTAGGATGTAGTTAAGTATGATATTTATGGTATAGTGGAGGACTCCAAACACTCTGCCTCAATCCTGAAATCCCTGAATGCCACGATGATCACTCGGATCCCAAAAGAAAATGAAGCCAAAACTCCTAATTGCTATCGACCGATAGCCTTGTGCAATGTGGTGTATAAGATAATTTCAAAAGTAATAGCTAATAGATTGAAACCACTACTTCCCACTCTGATCTCAAAGGAACATGTGGGTTTTGTGGAGGGAAGGAATATTCTAGATAAAATCATACAAGCCCATGAAATAATACACACCCTGAAAAGTAAGAAGAAAGCGGGGATGTTAATCTAATTGGACCTAGCCAAGGCTTATGAAAAAATGAGCTGGCACTATATGGAGAAAATGATGGAAGCATTTGGGTTTGAAAAACACTGGATTAAATGGGTAATCAACCTAGTCTCTACAACAAGTTTCTCACTTCTAGTAAATGGAGCTCCAACCAAGTTGTTCTACCCCTCGAGGGATATAAAACAAGGGGACCCCCTATCCCCTTTCATGTTCATTTTAATGATGGAAGGGATTAGCAGGAGAATAAAGACAACAACGGTCGGAGGTGAAATCAGAGGCCTAAAACCGTTTGAAGATTGCCCAACCTCAACACACCAACAATTTGTGGACGATACCTTGCTCCACATAATCCCCAAGGTCAAGGAAGCAAAGGCATACAAAATAATTTTAGCAGAGTTTGGAGAAGCCTCTGGGGCTGAAATAAACCACTCTAAATCCATGATCTACTTCTTCAACACAAATCCTATAGTCCAAAGGAACTTGGCCAACATTTTGGGGTTGGAGAGGAAAACACTCCCAACGAAGTATTTGGGGGTGCCCCTGATGGATAAGGCTTGTAGGAATATAAAGTGGGAAGGTGTCATCAACAAGTTGTAGGAGAGGGTTAAAAATTGGACTTACTGAACTCTAAACCTAGCAGTTCGGTTAATCCTACCAAAAGAGATCCTACAAGCAATACCGACCTATCTTATGTCGATATTTCCAGCCCCAAAAGGTATCCTACAAAAAATTAGAGCAATCCAGAGAGAATTCCTATGGAGAGGAGCCGAGGACAAAAAGAAATGGGCCTTGGTGGCATGGGACAAAGTGTTCAGACCAAAGAACAAAGGGGGCCTTGGGCTACAAGACCCACAGGTAACCAATGAGGCCTACGAGTAAAAATTGTGGTGGAGATGGGTAAAAGACAACTCGATGCCATGGGTTAAGCTTTGGAAATAAAAATACACCGCAGAGGTCAAACCCCATGAGAGGATAAGGTTCATGGGCAGAGGGTAAGGTTCAACCATTTGGAATCTGGCCTGGAGAAATAAAAATTGGATACATGGTCACAGTTCTTGGGAAATTAGGAATGGGAGAATAACGAGATTCTGGGAGGATGCTTGGCAACAGGAACCCATAATGGAAAACCAGGACAGAGAGGTTATCAAGCAAGAGATGATTTGGAAAGGGAAAAATAAATTCTATCAGTATTGGAAACATAGGGAGGACAACGCTAGATGGATAATTTGGACAACATAAATCCACAAAACATAGATCAAGGAGGCCCGATAGTGAATGGAATTGAGGAGGAATTGGGTAGAAGGAAAATTTGGGTCTCAAGAGGATGATCAATTAATATTGGGAAGGAAAAATGGAGGGGAATTCAATTTAAAAGAATCCCGACACTACATAGCAGGACAGGACCAAGAAAATCCAGAACCCCACTAGGAGAGGATCTAGAAGGGCCCTCAATGGCCAAAGATTAACGCATTTGAATGGTTAATCTTACACAAGAAGATACTGACCTGGGATAACCTAACAAAAAGAGGATTCATTGGCTCCTCACGTTGTCATATGTGTGAGATCCAGGAAGAATTGACGGATCACCTCCTAGATGAGTGAAAATATACAACCGAGATCTGGGATTGGGTGGCTACAATTTACCATCAGTCAAATAGGGTAAGGGGGGATATCAGAGCCACAATAAAAAACTGGAAGGATAGGTATAGCGATAATCAGGTGGTGAACCTTTTCTGGGGACTAACATCGGGGATGGTACTATGGGCGATTTGGAAAGAACAAAACATGAGACTCTTTAGGAATGAAAGACAACCATCCTCGAGGATAAAGGATATTATCATAACTCAAATAAGAGGGACAATGCAGAGCCTTAACCTTAACAATTCCAAAAACCATAACTGAGCAAGATCTACAAATTTTGGAATTGTTCTATTTGAAAGATTGGAGCCTTAACATACATGTGACCCTGGCTCCACAGATCTAGACATGAGTCAATACCCAAGTTCCTCCTCCGACAGGCTTCATCAAGCTGAATTTTGATGGGGCATTGAAAGGCAATCCTGGTTTGGCAAGAGCTGGCAGGGTAATAAGAGATAGTGGAGGGATCATTCTACGCCTGTATGTTGGGAGCATAGGAAACTCTACAAATAATGCGACGAAATTTGGAGCTCTAGAACTAGGCCTAGAAATTCTATGTAGAGAGGGCATGGCGAATGTCATCTTGGAAGGAGATTCGACACTGGTTGTCAACACAACGAAGAAACTTCAGTATGGAACCAAGGTGGGAAAGGTGTTAAGGCATTGGCGTCTAGCGCATTCTCTTCAAAAAATCAGAAAACACCTGGAAACCTTGAACACAATAGAGTTTAGATGGATTCGTAGGTCGGTTAATGCGCTGGCGAAAAGGCTAGCCAACGAAGGAGTAAACAGTGAGGGACATGAGCTAGATGAGGTTTGGTCTAGAATTCCAAGGGTTCAACTTAGATCGGACTGCATCCACTTGGCAGAACAAGATCATGGTGGCAGCTTCAGGGACGAGGGTCACATTAGGGATGATGCAGGGCTCTTCGATCCAGTGTGGGACCCAAAAGGCATATGATGGTCACAACACCTTCCCCCCAGGTATCATGTGGGAACAAGACATGAAGCAAGTGGGCAGACAGATGGAAGTACAAAACAACATAATGGTTAGAGATGATAGTGCGGGAGAGAGGTCAAGTAGCATGTCGTAAATTCATGACGAGATAAGGGTTTTGGAGATGGTGATAATCAAGGGAGGATCACCGACCCCTGGGACAAGTACGAGACCTAGAGTGCCCAAATACATCGAAAGCAAGGACATAAGCAAGGACCGAGGAAACAATCACAACATAATGGCCCGATTTTCCTTACCAACCAATAAAGAGAGTCGAGCTCACCACCTCAGACCATAATTAGTAGGAGGTACAGGCACTCAGAAGAGAGGTCATTATAAGAAGGAGAGTTGCAGATATGGCTACAACCAGAAGGGGTTAGCTAGTATTGAAAGATATAGTCTCAAGAGAAGGTCAGTTAAGGAGAGATGCAGAGTGTGGAACCATGAGAAAGGACTTAGTAGAGAGTCGAGTAGGCATAGGGCAATGGCGCGCTTGAAACATACCCAGAGAAAGAGAATCCTCCAGGGGAAGGAGATCTTAGAAAGCTCGAGGTGTTTGATAAGAATCGAGTAGGCTGCTAGAGAGGCAACGAACATGTTCCAGACAATGGTCTTGCAGAAAGAGAAGGAAGCAGTAAATAAGTGGGAGGAATAGATCAAGGAGGAGTAGAGTGGTAAGGAGTGGGGGGAGATTGTTGAGGAGGTAGATTGGATAAAAGATGTAGGGGCTACCCGTCCCAGGGAGACCCTCTATTACAGAACGGTGCAGATGACATGGGTCACCAAAATTATGATAGGTAAGGTAAAGTCTGATTAGGAGGAGGAATGCAAGGATGACCACCGAGATATTAAAACCATGCTGGAATAAATTCATCGTCGAATCAGCGGGTTAGAAACCATAGTCAAGTTGTTAGTGGAGGTAGAAAAGAACCAACAAAGTAAGCAAGAGCGGCTTGTTGCGCAATTCCATTTGTTCCTGAGATACGTCCACCATCTGAATATAACACCTGCAGATGGCCAAGGAGGACTGGCTCAGATCCGAAAAACCAGAACAGTCTCCCCAAAGGAGGACAACAAAGGCCAAGCGGGTGGGGTGACGAACCACTCCTAGGTGCTCTAGCGCTTTTTAGTTTTATGTCCGTATTTTCTTTTGTCTATACTAATAGTCATGCCTAGGAAGTAGTAGGGTGTAGTGTAGGAAGTTACAGGCTTTGGTAGTCTATTCTAAAGTCAGACAATATGCCTAGGACTTAGTTAAGAGAATAGTTAGCATTTTTTTTTTCCTATGTTTCTCATACTTTAAAAGGGAGGTCTGGTCTGGTTTCCAGTTTTGGCAGACCAATTACCTCTAGGCATTTTATTAAGATCAAGCAGTAAGGGTCCCCTGGTTTGGTTTCCTTTTGGCAGACCAGGGCCCATTTTGTATCATATTTACCACAATAATACAATGCTCTACTCTGATTTACAAAAAAAGAAATATTTGTTTAATATCAAAATCTTCACAACAACATTAACAACAAACCCTTTATTCTATAATAGGTTCTACATATCAAGGTTCTTGATGTCAACAATATGAATCTCTGTCAAAGCTTGTCCAATGTATTAGAGTCGATATCTACACTTGGATATGGGGTGCAAAATAAAACTAAGATACAAATAATATAATAATTAATATTTTTGTTTTATTGATTTCAAGTAATAGATCATCAATACATTCAACAAATATCACTACTTAGATTGATGTTCATGGATAATTTTAAGGATGAAAATTTATCTCAAAATGTAGAAACCTTGACAAATCTTTCTAGTCCTTAATATGCAAACTATAAAATATTTGGCTATATTTTTGTAAAAATATTCAAATTTCTAAGGATTTTATATAGCTCCTATAAAATTTAGGCTATTTTTAAGGTAAAATATTTTTATTCTATAGAATTTGGATGAATCATTTTTAGAAAAAAATGGAAATCGTAAATATATATATATATATATATATATA
>ML801453.1:16353-117975 GCA_009831015.1 Picea engelmannii | reverse complement strand
TACCACCTAAAATCCCATATGTTTTCTATTGACATGGGATGTTGCGACATTGTGTTGGGTACAGACTTGCTAAGGACTTTGGGTCCCATTCTCATGGATTTTCAGAACTTAACCATGCAATTCGATCAAGGAGGCCACCAATATAAATTCCAAGGCATCACTGCTGGTTCACCTGAGGTCATCGGTTCTCATCACATGGAAAAACTGCTAAAAAAAGGTCATTCTGGTGTCATTGCCCAACTTCACGCCATACAAGCCACAGAGACACCACCAGCGCCCCAAGACCTCCAAGCCCTCCTTTCTAAACATCAAACGGTATTTTCCACTCCCCAAGGACTCCCTCCTTCCCGTGGTGTCCATGATCATTCCATTCCCCTTGTCCTAGAAAGCCTTCCCCCCAATATACGTCCATATCGCCACCCCTTTGCACAAAAAAATGAAATTGAAAAATGGTCCAGGAACTCCTTATTGCCGGTGTCATCTGTCCTAGTACGAGCCCTTACTCCTCTCCGGTCGTCATGGTACTAAAGAAAGAAGGTTCTTGGAGAATGTGTCCTGACTTCTGTGCTCTCAATAAACTGACCATCAAAGACAAATTTCCCATTCCTGTCATTGATGACCTCCTGGATGAATTGAGTGGCGCCCAATTCTTTACCAAACTTGATCTTCGCTCAGGCTGTCACCAGATACGTATGAAAGAGGCCGACATTCCCAAGACCGAATTTCACAGTCATGAGGGCCACTATGAGTTTTTGGTCATGCCCTTTGGTTTGTGTAACGCCCCCTCCACCTTCCTGAGCCTCATGAACCATGTATTCCGCCCTTTTCTCCGTCATTTTGTCTTAGTTTTCTTTGGTGATATCCTCATCTATATCAAAACCTGGACATACCATCTTACTCATGTGGATCAAGTTCTCCTCCTACTCTCTCAGCACCAATTTTTCCTGAAACAGTCCAAATGTGCTTTTGGTGCCTCAGAAGTAGAATACTTGGGTCATCTGGTGGGAAAGGATGGCGTCAGGGTGGACCCGAAAAAGATTGAAGCTATGCAATACTGGCCGCACCCAAAGACTCTCAAAAGCTTGCGTGGATTTTTGGGCCTCACAGGGTGTTATCGCAAGTTCGTTAAGAACTACAGAAAGATTGCAACACCTCTCATGACTCTCTTAAAAAAGAACTCTTTCACTTGGACTCCAGAAGCTGCTCAAGATTTTCAAACCTTGAAGACGACCATGTGCACCACTCCGGTTTTGGCCCTTCCCGACTTCACAAAGACCTTTGTGTTGGAATGTGACGCCTCAGGGAAAGGAATCAGCGCTGTCCTTATGCAAGAGGGTCGACCTTTGGCCTTCACTAGCAAGCAACTGTTTGAAAGGAATCTGGGAAAACCTATTTATGAAAAAGAAATGTTGGCGATTCTTCATGCCGTTGAGTTGTGGCGTCCTTATCTCTTGGGGCAACACTTCCAAATTAAGACCGACCATCAAAGCCTCAAGTACTTTATGGAACAACGCATTTCCTCCTAGGAACAACAAAAATGGGTGACTAAGCTCTTTGGATATGATTATGAGATCATTTACAAGAAGGGCAAAGACAATGTTGTGGCAGATGCACTGTCCCGGAAATATGAAGACGAAGGATCCCTTTTTTCTGTTTCCTTCATTGTACCCGATTGGCTCCGAGCTGTGCGCCAGGAATGGCTTCAAGATCCCAAAAGTTCGCATTTGATCCAACAACTGCAGAACAAGGCCCCGACTCCCCTAGGGTACTCTTGGCTCCAGGATGAGCTTCGATACAAAGGTCGCTTGTATTTAAGTAAACAATCCAAGCTCAAATCCACGGTGCTTTATGAGCTTCATGCTACACCCACAACGGGGCACTCAGGGTTCACCAAAACATATGACTGAGTCAAACGTTCTTTTTTCTGGGATGGTATGAAACAGGACATCCGTAAGTTTGTCGCTGAATGTGAGGTGTGTCAACACAACAAGGGAGAAACAATCAAATCTCTAGGCACCCTCCAACCGCTTCCGATTCCCCCTGTTATTTGGAAGGATATCTCTATGGAATTTATTACAGGCTTACCCAAATCGGGGAATAAATCAGTCATAATAGTGGTGGTGGATCGCCTTTCCAAGTATGCTCATTTTTGTGCTCTTCCCCACCCATTTACTGCATCCACGGTGGCTCAAATTTTCATGGACCAGGTCTTCAAGCTTCATGGCATGCCAAACTCTATTGTTTCCGATCGAGACCCAACTTTCACAAGCAATTTTTGGCAGGAGTTGTTTAAGCTACAAGGCACACAATTGTATCTCAGCTCAGCTTATCATCCCCAGACGGATGGTCAAACGAAAGTTGTCAACAAGTGTTTGGAAACATATCTGAGGTTCTTTTCCTCTGAAAAACAACACCAGTGGGCTCAATGGTTACCCCTCGCCGAATGGTGGTACAATACTACATACCATACAGCCACTCGCATGACTCCTTTTGAAGCAGTATATGGACAAAAGCCACCTTCAGTTCTCTCATACTTACTGGGTACCTCGAAGGTCCAGGCGGTTGACCAAACACTTACAATCAGAGAGGATATCCTTCGTACCCTTAAAGAGAACTTGGTCATGGCACATAATAGAATGAAGCAGTTAGCAGATCAAGGTCTCTCTGAACATTAATTTGCAGAAGGGGATCAGGTGTTTCTGAGACTGCAACCATATAAGCAAACTTCCCTCAAGGCCGAGCATTGTCAAAAGCTAGCACCCAAATTTTATGGCCCTTACACAGTTCTCAAGCGTGTGGGACAAGTCGCATATCGGTTAGCTCTGCCCAGTCAGTCGAAGCTACATCTTGTTTTTCATGTTTCATGCTTGAAGAAGGTGATTGGAACCAACTGCCAAATTCAAACCAACCTTCCAGAGTTAGCTGAAGAAGGATCCATTTGGATACAACCAGAAGCAGTTTTGGACTAGCGTGAGTGTCGCCTGCGTTAGAGAACCATCAAGGAAGTGCTAATACAGTGGAAAGATATGACTCCAGCAGATGCCACTTGGGAATCAACTACCATTCTGCAGCAGTTTCCACATCTCAAGCCTTGAGGACAAGGCTGTTTTTAAGGGGGCGGACATGTTAAGGTCCTAACGCACACATAGGTAGATCAATGTATTCAGATGTAATAAAGGTCAATATTAATAAGGCCTTTCAATAAAATAGAATAAGGCGGATGTAAGAAGACCTAATAGAAGCTTCTACTTCTAGAAGGATCTTCCTCTAGATGCTTCTCTTAATAGACATATTTAGTATAAATAAGGGTCGAGGGTATGAAAACCCTAGCTTGGAGATTATTGTAACAGAGCACTGCTCGATTGGAGGTTGCCCCCTTGAAGAGGCCCGTGAACATTGCTTTCTGAATCAAAGTGCTATTTCTATTGCTATTCTTATATCATTTCTGTGTACTGTGAAGATTATGCTGGATATTTTATTGTTATTCTGCCATTTCTAGCATTTTATTTATGTTCTGCATATTTTATATATCTGGTATCTTTCAAACCTATTGTCCCAGTCGGAGATTATTGTTTGTGGTATCCCAAAGTGGACCAACACTCATTCGAAGAAGAGCTTGGAAGTATCTACCATTTTGATATTATTCTTACAGGCTGTGAGGAGGGCCATCTTCGAAAACCGATCAACGACCACAAATACACATTCATTTCCTTGCTTGGTGGACGACAGGCCAGACATGTAATCTATTGATATGGATTCCCCAGGCTTCTCGGGAATAGGAAGAGGGGTGTATAAGCCTTGCTTCTTGATGGTTGGATTGGCAATGGTGCATGCAATGCAAGATCTGATATACTTGTTGACGTCCTGTTGAATTTTTGGCCAATAAAAATGTTTCTGATGTTTTTGAAGAATGATCACAGTTTTCTTCATGCCAAAATGTCCTGCTACCCGACTGTAGTGGTATTCCCAAATAATATTTGCACGCTTTCTTGTAGGAACACAGAGATGGTCTAGGTGGCATAAGAGTTCATCCTGAATGTGAAAATTAGTGACAGTCACACCTATACCCAAGAGATGATAGGTGGTGGCGAAGTCTGGATCTTGATGATAAAGTTGGGGCCACTCAAATGCTTCATGTCCACAGAAATGGAGCACAATGGTGAGTGCAGCCACAAGAGGATGACTGAGGCAACCAGTGACATGATTTGATATACATGTCTTATACTTGATGTTGAGATGGAGTTGTTGCAAGTATGTGGACCAATTCTGATGGCGGTCATTCTGCAGTTTCCCCTGTGTTTGTATGAATTGTAGAGGCTTGTGATCAATGTGTATGATCGTCTCTTTTCCCATAATGTAATGTTTCCATTGACAACATGCTTGTACAATGTAATACATTTCCTTGTCATAGGTGGGGTATTTATGGATAGTATCAGAGAGTGTCTCACTATGGTATGCCACTGGATGCTCATGTTGAGTGAGAGCTGCACCCACAACATAGTCAGATGCATCAGTCTCCATCTCGAATGGTTGATGTAGATCGAGCAAGGAGAATATTGGAGTTGAGCACAAGCGATGCTTTAGATCATCGAATGTTCGTTGTTGTTCCTTCCCCCACACAAACTTGGCCCTACCACCTCCCTTGGTCACCTGATTGAGGGCCCATGCAATATGGGAGAATCCCAACACAAACCATCGGTAGAAGTTGGCTAGTCCCAAGAAGATCCGAAGCTCAGTCAGTGTGGTCAGGGATGGCCAGTCACAGATGACTTGGATATTAACTAGATCAACATGTACCCCATGATCATCAACAATGTGGCCCAAGTATTGGACCTTGTTCATGTCAAAAGATCATTTTTCAAGTTGGCATATAGCTTGTGTTGCTGCAAAGTGCTCAAAACCTGTTGAATATGTCACATGTGCTCCTCCCACGTTCTATTGAAGATGGGGATGTCATCCAAATATACCACCACAAAGGATTTGGTGAAGGCTCTCAATACATCATCCATCAACCTCATGAAAGTGGTAGGTGCATTTGTTAAGCCAAAGGGCATGACTAGCCATTCGAAGAGACCTTCTTTAGATTTGAAGGTTGTCTTCCATACATCAGTGGGTTCGATGGGAACTTGGTGGTAGCCATACTATAGGTCAATCTTGCTGAAGAACTTTTACCCCTTGAGTTGGTCAAGAAGGCCATCAATCCTAGGAATGGGGTACCAGTTCCTAACCGTGATTTTGATTAAAGCTTTGTAATCAATGCAGAGTCGCCACGTCTCCTCCTTCTTCTACACCAGCAAAATCGGGCTTTCGCAAGGGGAGGAGCTTGGTATGATGTGCTCCATTTGAAGTAGCTCTTGGATCCGTTGCCTGATTTCATCATTTTCCATCAGTGAGCGACGATAGACTGGTCCATTAGGTAGAGGTGCGCTGAGGGTCAGATCAATTGGATGCTTGACTTGGCAGTGTGTCGGTACCCCAGTAGGTGAGGATAAGATGTCTTTGTATTATTCCACGATCCCATCCACTTTATTCTGCTGCAAAGAGAGGCTCTGTGTAGAGGCCATGGATGTGGAGACGACCTTCTGCTTACTATGAGCACGGATCACAATGAAGATGAACTTCTTAGCTTGTGAGATGACCTTACTACATTGCTTAGCAGAGATTAAAGAAATAACAGTTGGCAGTGCTACCTCTGGTATCCTATACAATTGTCTACCCATAGTAATAATAACATTGTCTACCTCTGGTGTCCTAAAAGAACATCACAAACTTCAAGGGGAGTAATATCACACGATACCTCATCTTTGAAAGGATTGATGTCGTAGGGTAGATGACATTGTTGGCTGACACGAAGATCTCTTCCTTGGTGAAGCTAGTCGATGGTGTAGGGCTATGGGTCCAGTATCGTTGGCAGGTCCAACCGCTTGACGACCTCTGTTGAAATTAGGTTCTTCTGACTCTCGTTGTCGACAATGAAATGAAGCGAAGCTCCCTTTACCCACATCTGTGAGTGAAAGAGGCATTCTCCTTCCTCTGGTTCTTTTGGTTCACTTGGTCGAACTTTGGTGGTAGCGACAATGGCACTAGGTTCAACATCGATAATCTGCTTCCCTCCTTCGGGATTTGATTCAGAATCACAATTGACCTTTGACTCAGAAGCCTTTAGTTCGACCATGAGTGTCTTCTTGGAGCGACATTCTTCGGTGTTGTGTCAATGGATTTTATGGTACTCACTCCATTTTATCGTGTCCTTCTTCATCTTTTCATTTCCCTTCTTGTGTTGTGTGTTGGACTATTTTTCCTGAGGGAGGCCATCTCGACTTGGTCCCTTGCTGTGTGGGTTGGGGCCACCTTTTCCCTACTTCGATTGTGAGGGGTTTGCAGATCCAAACTCTCGCCTTTTCTGCTTAAATTTATGCTCGATCTTGACCACGTATCTATAAGCCCTACCCAATGAAGTGATGTCTAGAAAATCCATTTTTGTTTGAATATATCTATGAAAACAACCGCGGTATTTGAGCACCAAATGGCGCTCAGAGTCTTTGATACCCAATTTGGTGCGCAGGGTGTTGGAACACATATATATTTATAAAACTTTAGACTTTAATAGATTTCATTCTCATTTAAATAAAAGAAATGCGCGCTTAATTCTCACCGTTGATGAAGTCTCCCATTTAATCAAACGATCCTAATCTCTCAAGAATTATGGAGTCACCTACTTGTTAATGAGTCAAATAACCAAAGACTACATTTGAAAGGTCGGGTTTCGGAGTTTCGCGATGGAGGCATTTCAAGATACAACAATTCCAAAGTCACGATAGCCGAAATCACAAAATCGTCTTAATCTCTCAACCAGATTAATTAAGAATTAAAAATGATTAATCGTTAATTAATCATGTCGTGATTTTGTGTTTCGGGGATCCTGCATGCAACGACTATCAAAGTCCCGATATCCGAAATCGTGAAACTGTCTTAAGTTAATCACGATTATTTAAAAGGGTTAAACATGATTAAAATTAACCAATCGCATCGTGATTTCGCGTTTCGGAAGTCATACCTTGAAACGTTATAGGATATCCTGATATCTGAAATTCTAAAATTTACTTAACAATAAGTGTGATTAACTGATACATTAATGATGTTTATCACATAATTAATCCTTCACTGAATAAGGATTCAGATAAATTCAAATTTCATCTGTACTTTTCCCAAAATTTAATGACATTAATAATTGATTTACGACAATCATTCCAAATGAGATCTTAGACCCCCGCCTAAATCTTATTCATTAAGGAAAGTAAATGCTCTGTCATTAGAAGTATTGGTAAATCAACATAATTAAAGGAAAAGGATATTGAATTTTGAATTTCATTATGTGTTTTTACTGAGCAATAAGTTTTCAAGGTAATGAACTTTGTGAGAAACCAGTTTTCAGTGAGAAACCTGAAGGAGAAGTTGAAGCAGAAAGATATGTTGATAAGCCAATTGCAAAATCGAGTGAAAACGGTGGAAAAGAATGTCAGGAGTGAAATCAACAAGGATTTTGAGCAGATTAGAGCCAACGATAGACATGAAATCCAACAGCTCAAACCCAGTCTTGATGAGATGCACAAAAATTCATAGACAAGAAATGAATTAGTCAGACGGTTGCAAGCGAAGGTAAGATTAACTGAAAAAGAAGTAGTGGATATATTATCTTTCCAAACCCAAACTCTAGAGGTACACAAGGAACTGGAATCAACGCAACAAAGCCTTTTAGATAAGGTGGAAGCTATCCAAAACCATTTTCAGGTGGTAAATCAATCCTTAGATAACATTTGTTTAAAGGAGAGAGAGGTTATTGCCAATCGTACCAATTTCCAAGAAGCAGTTGTGTCGTCGACAAGAGAAGGAGTATCTATGGTTTCCAGGTTGTCTGTTTCAGAGCAAATCAAAGGCGATATAATATTGAAGGCCTGGGAAACTAATATAGCTGAGAGTAAAAGAATGGCTAAAGAAGTGAAGGAGGCATGTGGAGAATCTTTTCATTCACTCGACAAAGAGTCATTAGGGCTTAGAAAAGATAGTATCTCTAAAGTACTAGGACAAGTTGATATAGCGAAGCACCAACCTAACATTAAGACAAACATGGAAGAGGCTCAGGCTGAAATATTACAATTAAAGCAGGTTGATATTACTTAGATATATAGATGGCTAGTGAAGCCTAGTTTGCAGCTACAGTCTATAGCTTCAAAAGATAGGAGAATGGAAAATAGATTTCCTCAATTAGAAAAAAAATTGTATGCTTTTGAGGCAAATGACTTAACAGAACCCTCCAGGTTGGTGGTACAATTTGTGAGAAAATGTGTTAAATGTATCGAGAAAGGAAAAGGTATCACCTCCGAGAACCAATGAGGTAATCTATACACATCATCTGTACAACTCATGATTAGAGACTATCTGTTCCTGAGATGGACAACAGGTAAGAAAAACACCTCTGCCAACATGACGAAGGGATAAAAGAGATGCAAGTGAAGCGTTTCAGATTTCACATTTTGTAACCTTTACTATTTTAGAAATAAGGAGAATTCCAATCGTTTAGGGTTGATAACCTTTTGTATAAATATATATTTATAAGAATGAAGAAAGGTTGCTTCTTGTCATATTGTAACTAAGAAAACTCATCCTTTGTGAGTATTAATACAAGCACAAACAAGGATTCCAAATTTTGTGCAGTTTGAGTTATGTGCTCTTCTTGGATTTCATATTTCCAGTTTTCTTTATGTTACTCCTTGATAAGTGAATGACTACAATTTAGTACAACATCTACTATAATCATATTTCATTTAGTTATTTGATAAGCAAATAATTTTTCCTCTGTATTTGCTATTAGCAAATACAATACCTGCAAGCTAATTGGATCACTATATCATATATCCTTTCATGGGTGAATTCTACTCTTTCTTCTACTATAAACAAGGTAATATTCTTCTGTTATTGATGCCTTAGTTTGTTTAATAGTTTTGTAGATTTCTCCATCACCACTCAATTTGATTAATTGACTCAAACGACGAAACACGACCTCTGTTCTATTCAGCTATTAATTTCATTTGAGGATTTAATTCTTACACAACTAACGGAAGAAAAAACACTCTTAAAACAAAAAATTCCTTAATTCCTGATGCCTGACATTATGCTTCGAGACTTAAGTTTAATCTCAGGAACAACATCTTTTTGGCGCCGTTGTCGGGGACGGAGAAACGAAGTTATTTTTCCTTGGAAGAACGACATGGTAAGTTTCTCTCTTTGATAGTGAACTAAGATTGAATACAATATTAAGGCTAATTTTAATTTTCACTTGGAGACTCCACCACTAATAAGTTGGCATTCAGTTGAAGGAATACCTGGAAAAACCCAGACGATAAGTAGACCACGCTTGTATTCGACCCTGAATTTTTTTTAAAACCAAGGGGATACCTTAAGAAGACCACTACTTCCACAAGTAAGGTTTATCAACCCAAGCCCACTCATTCTAATGCTAAGGTCCCACCTGAACAGTTAACTTCACAAGAAGGCTCCACCCAAATCCATTTCAGAGAAACATTGGTTGATAGAATTGAAGCCGAAATCATAAACCCTGAGTTGGTTTTACCCGACATAAAGGTCAAAACCGATTCAATTGCCTCCTTTGCTAATAAAGGTAAAAGATCCATCTCGATATCTGCTTTGATTGATATTCCATCAGTCCCCAAAATAAAGTTTCCAGCTTCCCGAAGTTTTGAAGAATATATCTTACACTCTGATTCAACTCCAGTTGGTTCTCCCGTTTATATATCCTACAAATCCTAAGAACCTAGTCCTCGTCTCTCTTTCCCCCCCTTTTCTGATTTTATGTCTCCTGACGGTCAGTTCCCAGAACCCCTTTCGCTTCATCCTGAAGTAGGTGAAAGGTTACCACTCGTCTTTGACAATTCTCTCTATAATCTCCAAGTTTCATCCCCTAGATTATCAATGGTTGTTGCCGGAGGAGGTGGTGTACGAGGTGGTGGAGGTGGAGGAGGATTTGGTGATGGAAGAGGAGGGGGAGGTGGTCAAGGACCACTCACACCTCCTATAATTTTCTCTAAAGTAGCTGCTAGGTATGCTCCTTTAGTCGTCCCAATTCCCCTCCACGATTTACCCAAAAACTATATGAAAAACCTACCAAAGTTCACGGGAGAGGGAGACTTAACTGCCACTGAACACATAATTTTTTTCAATCAATTCACCGATATCCTTGGCCTTGAGCACGTGGATGTTTTGTTCAAGGCTCCTAGTTCAAACTTTCGAAGGACAGGTGAAAACCTGGTTCCGAGGGCTACCGACAGGTTCTATAAGAACATACAACAAGTTAGAAAATGCCTTTCTTAGACAATGGGGAAAGAGGAAATATCACCTTTATTATTTAACCGAGTTCGGAGCTTTAAGAAAGAAAAATTCAGAAATAGTTCTCGAATTCACTCAGAGATTTAATAAACTGTATAACAAAATTCCAGCTGAGGTTAAACCTTCCCAACCTGAAGCAAAGGTAACTTTCGTCGGGGCTTTCGAACATTACTTTTCCTTACTATTGAGGGAAAGGAGATCTGCAAACCTCACAAGAATATAGGACGATGCTATAGAAATCAAGTCAAATATGATGGCATTGGGAAATTTGAAAGCTAAAACTAAAACGGGAAATAAAGAAACTAGACGATTAAGAGAACAAGCAGGACCTTCCGGATCTGGGAGGTCTGCGGAAGACAAAATGGATGACATGGAAAAAATAATTAAAGAATTATTAAACAAAATCTTGAGGATGGAACTGGACCAATCTAAAACAGATCAGTTTGCTAGAAAACATTTCAGAAGAAATCCTAACCCTCAAATGCAACAAAGATAGATAAAAAATGAAGATCAAAAGATTTAGACCCCCTTTAAAAACAAAAATTTTATAGGAGGAGATGACATGCGAAGATTTGAGGAGTTAGAGGAAGACATGAATAATATTAGTGATGATGATAAATAAACTCATTTGACAAGGAAAGATTATGAAAGGTCTTTAGGCGTAGAATACTTGTTTAATGATGATAGCATATATTACAAAAGATTCGTCTTATCAAGGAATCATCGACAATATAATGGTCGAGCTTCAACAATAGTATAATTTAAGGCCTAGAGATAGAAATGTCACAACTGCCCAACCGAAGAAGATCTCGATGAGACGTAAAGCGAGTTAGGTAGATCAATCACCAGTTGAAACACAGACTTCCAAGACAAAAGCAGTTGAAACACAGACTGCCAAGACAAAAGCAGTGGGAATTCCGACTGTCAAAACAAAGACAGCCGAAACGAAAGCAACACAGACTAATAAAACAGAAAAAAGGGAGATAGAGATCCCAACCAGAGAAGTAAAAAAGACAACAGGGAGTTTCAATCTATAAAATGAGATTAATAAAATCAAGATCCCTATACCTCGGGTTGAACTGGAAAAAAACCCTACATATAGAAAACAGATTGCCAAAATGATAAATTTTTCGGATATTGAAAGTCATGCAGATGTTATAAATTTAGAAGATGATAAATCGACTATAATGTTTTGTCCACATTTTGAAAATGTCAGAGATTATTTCGTTCCTTTATACATCACGCTGACTGTGCATGATCATCTGATCCATAATTGTATGTTAGATTTTGGAGCCTCCCACAATGTGATGCCCAAAGCTACTATGGAAAAATTGGGCCTTGAAATTACCAAACCATACAGAGATCTGTATTCTTTTGATTCGAGAAAAACTAAATGTATGGGTATGATTAAAGATTTAGTGGTTAATATTGCACAGATTCTTGTAAAAAGTATTTTGATGGATGTGGTTGTTGTTGATATCCCTGCAAAGTATGGAATGTTGTTATCCGAGTCTTGGGGCGCCAAACTTGGAGGATCCCTTCAACTCGACATGACATACGCTACAATACTGATCTTCGACAGACAGTTCACTCGCCTGTACAGAGAAACGAGGTTGGTATATACTCTAAGTGACCCATAGAATCCGAATAATTACCCTGTATATGTCACCGATCAGGATTTAGGAAACTGTATATTATCTCTCGATGAAGATTTAGATGAATGTATAGAAAAAAATTGTACAGAAAAAGAAAAAATAGAAAAGACAAATAAAAATGTAAATAGTGTTGGAGTTTGGAAAATGTATTTCGATGGTGCTTCATCTTGTGAAGGAGTAGGATTTGGAGTGTTGTTTGTGGCACCTGGAGACGAGTTCATTATTCCTTTTTCCTACAAATTACAGTGGGACATCGATTATACAAATAATGTATGAGAATATGAAGCCCTGATTTTAGGATTAGAGGCTGCCAGGAAGTTGAAAATTTAAATTCTGATAGTTTATGGTGATGCGGAATTGATCGTGAAATAGATAAAGCAACAGTACTAGACCAAACACCCAAGGTTGAGTTCCTACAAAAATTGTGCCTGGGATCTGATTGAGAATTTTTTCTCATCATTTAATATCCACCACATCCCCATAATGGAGAATCAACAGGCAGATTCATTGGCCAAAGAAGCCGCAACATTTGTACCTCCTATTGTCCTCAAACTAAAGTATCACATAGAAATGAGGCACAGACCCTCCATACCAAATAATGTTCAACATTGTAAAGTCTTCAAGGATGATGAGAAAATGAGGCAATTCCTAGAAATGGTGGACAAATTTTCTGAAACGCATATTAATCTGGAAAATCAGAATGACCCTGCTTGGATTATGCAGGAAGGCGAAGATCCCTAGGAGTTCCAGGATAAGATCACTAATCACCGCATGTTGGTACTGAAAAATAATTAGATCCCTAAAGGTCTGATTCCTTTGGAAATATTATTCGATTATGATGATATTCCCTTAAAGTCTACTTTGCAGCCTTATCCTGAAGAGGTTGAAGATTGTAACATAGGCACAAAGGAAAATCCTAAGATGGTAAAGATATCTAAATACCTTCCCCCTAAAATGAAAATTAAATATGTCAAATTACTCAAGCAGTACAAGGATGTTTTCGCCTGGTCTTATGATGAATTAAGAACTTATGACACTCCCTTAAAACATGGTGTTAAACCTTTCAGGCAGAAGCTCAAACAAATAAATCCCATACTGTTGCCTGTGATAGAAAGGGAGGTGAAAATGCTCCTAGATGTGAAGATCATTGTTCCACTCAGATATTCTGAGTGGGTATCCAATCTGGTTCTGGTCAGGAAGAAAAACGGTGAAATCAAACTGTGTGTAGATTTCATAAATTTAAGCAGATCATCTCTCGAAGATAATTATCCATTACCTAAAATGGATCACGTATTGGAAAAAGTGGTCGGAGCAAATAAAATGTCTATGATTGATGGATTTTCTGGCTATAATAAAATTGCAGTCCATGAGGATGATAAAGAAAAAACCGCATTCACCACCCCATGGGGTACCTTTATGTATGACAAAATGCCATTCGGTTTGATGAACACAGGAGCCACTTTCCAACGACCTATGGACATCGCCTTTGTCGGTGAAATAGATAAGTTTTTTTTCATTTATCTTGATGATCTAACCGTGTTTTCTAAATCTGATGCAGAGCACATGATACACCTCAAACAAACGTTTGAGAAATGTAAAAAATTTGGTTTGTCTCTGAATCCCAAGAAATCTCACTTTGCAATGCAGGAAGGTAAAATCTTGGGCCATATAGTATCTCGAAATGGAATCAAAATCGACCCGAAAAGAGTTGAAGCTATAGATACTATCAATATTCCTAGGAACAGAAAGGAAATACAATCATTTTGAGGAAAAAATATTTTTTTAAGAAGATTCATCCCAAAATTCGTTGAAATTGTAAAATTGATTACATATATTCTCAAAAAGGATAGTGAGGTCAAATGGAAAACCGAAGCCAAAGCTTCATTCGAATGCATCAAGAAAATTATAGGTGAAGCACCGGTATTGGCCAACCCAGATTATGTGAAAGAATTCTTGATTTTCTCATTCGCCTCCGAACACACTATTGTGACCGTGCTCTTACAAAAAAATGATGAAGGTTTCGAGCATCCAATAGCTTTTTTTAATAAAATTCTCAGATATGATGAACTGAAATATGATATATTGGAAAAACAAGCATACGCAATGGTAAAGGCCCTCAAAGATTTCAAGACTTATGTGCTCCATTCTAAGATAATTGCTTATGTACCAACCAACGTTGTCATATTAGTTCAACCAGATAGTGATGGAAAAAGGGGTTGATGGTTAGCCAAGATTCAAGAATTTGAACTAGAAGTAAAATCGACCAAACTTGTCAAAGGTCAGGGCTTGGCTAAATTACTAGCCAAATCAAATTTTCGGGCACTTGGGATAAACCATCTACAAACTTATGAAGATTTTTCAGACATAAATGAATTTGATGTTACTATACATGCAACCGATATCCAAGAAAAATTCTCTTCCTCTGCCTAGTATAAAGACATAGTTTCTTACCTTCTAACTCTGTAATGTCCAAGTGATATGACCCCTTCCAAAGCTTGAGCATTGAAGTTGCATGCAGTAAATTATTGTATCATGGACAACCAACTATATTGGAAGGATCCTCTTGGCTTTTTATTGAGTTGTTTAGTAGAATCTGAAACGGAGAGAGTCATAAATGAATTTCACGAAGGGGTGTGTGGAGGGAATCATGCCTGGAGAGCAACGACCTATAAAATCCTGAGAGCTGGATATTATTGGCCAAAATTATTCACTGATGTGAATGCCAAAGTTAGAGCCTGTAACCCTTGCCAACTATTTTCAGGCAAGCAAAATATTTTGGCCTTACCTTTGGTCCCAGTCAAAACAAAAACTCTGTTTCAGCAATGGGGTTTGGATTTCATCAGTGAAATACACCCACATTCAAGCGCACAACATAAGTGGATTTTGACTGCTACTGACTATTTCACTAAATGGGGGGAGGCCATTCTGACATGAAACACAATTGACACAGTGGTGATCAGTTTCTTAGAAGAGAACATTTTATCAAGATTCGACTGTCCTCGGAAGATAGTCACTGATTATGCCCTAGCTTTCAAATCCATGGCTATGGTAAGTTGTTTTCAAAAGTAAAACATTGTACTAGGACATTCCACAACCTACTATCCTCAAGGCAATGGATTAGTCGAGTCCTCGAACAAGAGCCTAATCACCATAATTAAAATAGTGTTGACTGAAAATAAGAAAGCATGGCATGTGCATTTGAAATACGCTTTGTGGGCTAATAGAATAGGCACTAAGAAATCAATTGGAATGTCCCCTTTTCAAATGGTATATGGTATGAATGTTATTCTCCCCATAAATCTTGCTCTGCCTATAATGAAACTCTGGCAGGACACGAAGGAAGAGCCAAATGACATCACCAGAAGAATAAATCAATTAATTGAAGTCCAGCAAAATAGGGCTGAAGTGGATGAGAGACTCCAGAAATATCAGGATAACATGAAAGACCTATTTGACCAAAAAGCTAAATATAGGGAATTTCTCCCTGGTGACCTAGTTTTAAAATGGGATGCCAGGAAGGAAGACTCATGAAAGCATGTCAAATTTGATCATATCTGGTGTGGGCCTTTCAGGATCAAAACTTCTGAGGGAAATAATTCATTTTTGTTAGAAAATCTCAATGGGAAAATCCTTAACACCCCTATCAATGGGTGTTACCTGAAGCATTTCATGTAGTAACTAGATTCCGAACTCCCATTGTACATACCGATTTGATTTTTACATTTTTGTTTACAATTTTTCGTTTCTTTGGTAAGTATTTACTTTCATTGCAAATAAAAACAGGTTTGTCGATTTCATAAAAACAAAATATAAAAACCAGTAACACATAGAGTTCCAATCTACATAAGTTCCTGACAACTCTCATGTTTATTTTCATTGTAGAACACTTTCTTATAGTCGAGACATAAGCTGTATCAGAAATCGATGCTCATGTTTTAGAACGTCGACATTTTCTCGAAACAGGTGATAAATAGATAGTTTATTTGGTTGAAAATATAAAGAAAATCTGAGGTACGAACTTATGCCCTACTGACCCAAGTTAAATTTTCAAGGAGATATCACTAGGTATGACAAAAGTTTCATCTGTACAAATGTTGTCACCTAATCTACAACCAGAGGAACATAAAATCACGTTTTAATTCTCAAGAGTTTTCTCTGGATAAAATAAAATCAAAAATAAAATAAAATCAAATCAAAAAATGAAATAAAATTTATAATAAGAAAGTAAGCAATAAAAAGACCTTAAATAAAATAATTCAAGAATCAATAAACAAACTCGCATAAGAATGACCGTTTTCACAACAGAACATCTATACCCTCATTCTATTTTTCCTTCTTATTTTCAAGCTATATTTTCCTGTGATTCTAAATATCTTTTCTTGATCTTCATGGAGGAAAAAAGATTTCACTTTAACTCTAAGAGCTCAGAAACAAATCTTCAACACGAGAATAGGAAAATAATTTTTATGATTACCTATGACTGAAAGAAAAGTATGTATGGGATAATCCTAACCACTTTATCCTTTAATATATTTAAACTGGTTAGCTTCTCTCAAGGAAAGTCCCTGGAAAATTTAAAATTCCCCTTGAAAACTTCCTATAAGAGAAGGTGTTTTGAAGGTCAGAAGAGGATTAGTCCAGAGTAATCAAAGTGAGTTAACATACCTATATTGCTAAATTATAATCATCCCTGGTATATTATATACAAATTGATTTTCCCCCACTTCATGTTTTAAAAATACAAGACAGATGGTGAAAGGAAATTCATATAGATATCATCCCTATATTGTTAAATTATAAATAGATATCATCCCTGGTATATTATATACAAATTGATTTTTCCCCACTTCATGTTTTAAAAATATAAGACAGATGGTGAAAGGAAATTCATAAAATGATTGCCCCCATCTAGTCCAAAAAAGAGATGATGAAAGGAAATTCATTAAATGATTGCCCTCATCTCAGAATTTAAATGTGAAATTACTAATTGAAGTGGCGAAAGGAAATTCAATATGGGAATTAGATAACTTCACTGGGGTACAGAATAAGATCGCTGGCAGTGAAGCAATGTCTATGATATCTACAAAGCTGTTATACATGTATTATAATGTACTCTGGTAACTAGTTCTTTTTCGACTAGATCTACATTCTAAGCCAACACGAGACTCCCTGATTGAAACATTAAAATCACTTTTCCTTGATGTGACCAAAGTCGAATAGAGTCTGATAGATCGGTTAAGGTTATTTTGATTATCCCAAGAAAATCTGAAATCATTTTTAAGAAAGGGAATCCATTAATAAGCCTAAACTCGAGATAGGTGAAAGATTAAGTTTTGAAAGTTTTTGGAGATATGGATGAAGTCAAAAGTCCGTCTGTGTATCCTTTTTCGAAATGTGTTTCACAGAAATTCAATAATGACTCCATTTACCCAATAAAGGCTACTTGGTCTACTATTCTTCTGCGTCTCACAGGGAGACGAGATCCCTATATGGAGCCTATATTGGAATCCCTAAATAAAAACAACTTGCGCTTAATTCTCACCGTTGATGAAGTCTCCCATTTAATCAAACGATCCTAATATCTCAAGAATTATGGAGTCACCTACTCATTAACGATTCAAATAACCAAAGACTACATTTGAAAGGTCGGGTTTCA
Source organism: Picea engelmannii (assembly GCA_009831015.1). Classification (NCBI taxonomy): domain Eukaryota; kingdom Viridiplantae; phylum Streptophyta; class Pinopsida; order Pinales; family Pinaceae; genus Picea; species Picea engelmannii. The sequence goes on along the minus strand of ML801453.1, from coordinate 100,260 downwards.
GAGTTTCGTGATGCAAGGATTTCAACATACAACAATTCCAAAGTCGCGATAGCCGAAATCACGAAATCGTCTTAATCTCTCAACCAAATTAATTAAGAATTAAAAATGATTAACGATTAATTAATCATGTTGCGATTTCGCGTTTCAGGGATCCTGCATGCAACGTCTATCAAAGTCCCGATATCCGAAATCGTGAAACTGTCTTAAGTTAATCACGATTATTTAAAAGGGTTAAACATGATTAAAATTAACTAATCGCATCGCGATTTCGCATTTCAAAAGTCATACCTCGAAACATTATAGGATATCCCAATATCTGAAATTCCAAAATTTACTTAACAATAAGTTTGATTAACTGATACATTAATTATGCTTATCACGTAATTAATCCTTCGCTGAATAATGATTCAGATAAATTCAAATTTCATCTGCGTTTTTCCCAAAATTTCATGACATTAATAATTTATTTACGACAATCATTCCAAATGAGATCTTAGACCCCCACCTAAATCTTATTCATTAAGGAAAGTAAATGCTCCGTCAATAGAAGTATTGGTAAATCAATATAATTAAAAGAAAAGGATATTGAATTTTGAATTTCATTGTGCGTTTTTACTGAGCAGTAAGTTTTCAAGGTAATGAACTTTGTGCATTTCTTGTGAAAGATAGCAGAGTTCTGAGGCCTGATACCATGGCTCCTCGAAAAGTAACTAAAGTGCCTGGTGAAGAATCAAGCCAGAACACATATATCCTTTCCGACACTATGCCCAGAAACATAGATGTTGTTAAATCTTGGATGCAAGTATTCAATATTTTAAAGTATGAATTGGTCAATTGCTCGGATGACTCAGGTGATGATGAGACAGAGGCCCTGGCTACCAAATACAAAATTGTTTACCAATTAGAGCTACATAAGGTAGCGACGAGGTCTAGACTCCTACCTTACAATGATATGATCAGTTGGGCGCTGGAGAATGTTGATATCCCGACCAAGACCATCTTCAATTCACAAAAGGTCGCAGTTGGGTCTTTCAGGCCAGAACATCTACAGGTGATGTACAAATTGTCTCCAGCACCAAATTTCATTTACAATGCCAGTTTCCTAATAGACTTTGACAAGAAGGAATGTGCCCAATATGGAAAAAACCTTCCCGACTTAATTAAAGACTGGTACTCTGGCCCCGAGAAGTTCAGAGTTGATTCCCATGGTGTATACCTAGTTGCCTCACTAGAACCTCACATAATGTACATAGCAATGATGATGTGTAGACTCTACGGGAAGGAAACACTAATACATATGACCAAATTTTCCACGGTTTTTCGTTGCTATTGCTGCACATATCCATCACACTTTCCATGAAAGCAAAGACTATTTTTTGTCGCTATATCCACGAACCAAGTGTTCGTGGAAACAACGATGAAATTATCCCTCCAAGTGTCATCACCATCAACATAGGTTTTCCTTAAAAAGCATGTAAATAACGACGAAACTTCGTCGCAATAGGGACGCAAAACCGTGCCAAGGTAAAATACTTACCAACAGATTACGACACAGATGCCATACATGTGACAGAAAACTATGGAAATTTTTGATGAAAAAGCGTGGCAATAATGACGAAAATGTTTGGGAGAAACAAAACTTACAACGCAGATGTTATATGTGCAACGCAAAACTGTCGCAAAGTGTGACGAACGTTTGCCACTATTGCCACGCTTGTTCAAAACAAAACCTTGCCTTGCGATGAACTATCGTTGATATTGCCAAGCTTCCTTTAAGTTTAAAAATAAATAAATCTACATGAGATATGGTATACCATATTACAATAAAAGTAACATAGTAACGAGAGCCACGAAGAGATGATACCTGAGTTGGTCCCCATACATCTGTATGCACATGATCTAACCTTTCACTCTTCTTTTATTTTTTGACTTTGAGAAATCTAACTCTCTTATGTTTTCCATAAACACAATGCTCACAGAAGTCCAAATCACTTTGTTTAAGATCTAGAAACAAATTTATTTTGTGAAGTATCTGCATGCCCTTCTCACTCATGTGTCCAAGCCTATGATGCCACATTGTTGTATCCACTCCTGTAGAAGCTAAAGATATAGAAGAATCAGTACTACCGGTACATAAATACAATGTACCTACCTTCTCTCCTTTTGCTATAACCAATGATCCTTTGATGACCTTCCATATCTTATCTGTAAATATGGATATACAACCTTCACTTTCCAATTGTTCTGTTGAAATTATATTTTTCCTTAGATCTGGAGCATGTATTACCTCTTTCAACAACCATTGGTTTCCATTTCTTTGCTTTATTTTTACCTTTCCCATTCCAACAATTTTTCATGGTGCATCATCACCCAAATGAACCTGTCCAAAATCACCTTGAACATAATCTAGAAAATGTTTCCTATGGGGTGTGGCATGAAATGAAGCCCCTGACTCTACCACCCAAGACTCAGAAATATTATCTACATAAAGAATCAAAGCATCTTGTAACACATCACCTATTACATTTGCTTCCTGATTTCTCTCCTCTTGTCCATCTCTTTGCTTCTTTGGAGCTCTGCAGTGTTTCTTCAGATGTACATTCTTCCCACAATTCCAACACTCTATCTTTCAGAGTCTGGATTTGGATCTACCCTTCCTATAATTCTCATGGTTCCCTAAGCTCTTTCCTCTATCCTTTTGTCTTCCCCTACTCTCCATGTTCAACACATTACCCGATGTCTCACCTGTGCTTTTCCGTCGCATTTCCTCACTAAGGATAACACCAACAACATCATCAAATTTTAAAGTATTTCAACCAAAGACAGAGTTACTTACAACCATGACCAAGCCATTCCAACTTTTTGGCAATGAGCACAAGATTAGAAGAGCACTGACCTCATCATCAAAGTCAGCTTTTACAAAACTTAGTTGATTAGTAACCGTATTAAATTCATTTAAATGATCTGCAACAGACCCACCTTCTAACATCTTCATATTAAATAATCTCTTCATTAGAAATACCTTTTTGGACGTCAAGGGTTTTTCATACAATTTATCCAATGAATCCATCAAACCCTTGGTTGTCTTTTCTTTCGAAATATTGAAAACCACCAAGACTTCCAGGCTCAGCCGTATCATTCCTAGAGCCTTTCTGTCAAGAATATCCCATTCTTCGTCCTTCATAGTTGTTGGTTTCTTTTCTATTCCACTCAATGGTATGAATAAATCCTTATGATATAAATAATCTTCCATCTACATCTTCCATAACTGGTAGTTTTGGCCGTTAAATTTTTTGACCCTAAATTTTCTGTTTATTGACATTTCTCCCACTCGAACCAAGAACCCTATTTTCCTGCGAGTTACCTTTCCCTCTGATACCAGTTGTTAGATTAACAAGATTGCGGAGAAATAAAATAAAACAAATGCGGAAATAAAATACCTAAGATACACAATACAATAGAGACACAGATATACGTGGTTCACCCAGTGTGGACTACATCAACTAGAGAAATTGCCAGGTCCTTTCTTTACTATTATCCAGCAAATGAAGAGATACAACCTACAACAAACCCGCTGTAACTTCATTTTCGTTCTCTCACAGTCTCCTATCTCAGAATTCAATATTCAATACCATCCTTAGCTGCAATACATTTCCCTCATAAAAGAGGGTTACCTTCTAGGGCAAAAAACCCTAACATAGTTTCTACCGTTAGATCTGCGACGTTATAATGAACGCTCCAGATTTACAATGAAATTACAATATACTTTTACAAGGCAACTTTTCCTTCGGGGGACGCTGCCCCCGAACCCCATCCAGTGGCCTGCTTGCCCTCAGACCCCTTAGAGGGGGTAACCCCTCTGCACTCCCCCGCGTGGAAGAGTGTACATTCTTCTGGGGTGTAAAGTTTTCATGGGGTATAAACATGACTGAAAACAAAGACCTCTGAATATGGAAGATAATCAGGCTCCACAACCAACATATTTGAATATGGTTTTGTTTCTCTAAGTGTTCTATAGGAGTCCAAGAGCTCTATTGGGTAGGGCCCACTCAAGGGGAGGTCACAAGAAAACTTATTTTTTTATTTACATTGTTTATTTCTATTTGTAAGTTTATTTATATTCCCATAGAACAAATTATTTTCTTTCTACCGAGTTTTTTATTATTATCATTTTTACTTACAATAATACCTTTGATTTAATGCATTTTTATGATTTCTCTCATTCTCTTAAATTGAAAATGATAGTCATTCTTTGGAATGCGGACCTTGTGAATCTATATAAACATGATGGTTAATATTATGATTGCTTCATTATTATGAGATATGTACAACAATTATTAATTCCAAGGAATTTTCTCATTCTATGAACCTTCATTTCACTATAAAATGATCCTACTGTTATCTAACTTCTAGCAAATTGTAAGAAGAGACGGGGGATAAAACCTTTACCTTAAGCTATGTGGAGTAAATTATAATGAGCTATGCATAGTTGATCATGCATCTTACTACAACATAATTTGTATTTTTTAATACATTAGACTTCTATAGTTTTTCATATACATTGCACAACACCTCATAAGATTGTGTGATCCTTGGTTAACAATTTAAAGTGAGATATGGAGTTCATAATCTATTATTGTTCATTTGTATCCCAACGATTTTTGGCACCATTGTTGCGGAGGTTGCTAAAAATTGCATTAGGATAATCTGATTTTTTTTTTTTCTTTTTTTTTAAAAATAAATAGCACATATATTAGATTCATAAATAGGTCACATGCATCAATGCAGAGAAAAGTTTGGACGCTTTCTACCCAAAACTCATATTTATGGTGAAAATCGAGTAGGAACTAGTGACCAAGAAAAATAACAAGAAGAGTTTTTAAGGAAACCTACTTATAAAGAAAATATAACAGACATCCAACACATTATTGACGAGTTTGTTGAAGGATTTGAGGAAGGAGAGCAATTTGTTGTAGGGATTTTATAAATCCTTTTCACTCTGAGATAACAATTGAATATAGAGAAGAATCACCACCCCTGAATATCATGGTATCATAGAGTGAATATCAACCTGATGTTTTTCAATTTTTCATTTCAAAAAAATGAAGAGGAAACAAGAATGAATAACATAAATCCTTGTATTCTTCCCTATTTCCATGCTTTGACTACTAAATACCCAGGTACATTTCTCTTTGAATTTGAAGTTCTCTGTAGAACTTACAATTATATAACAAATGTCAAAAACTTGAGGATATTTCCATCCACACCAAAGGAAGTGGCATTAAGGTGGTTCACGAGTTTGGATGGAAGCAATATTAATAATTGGGATCAAACAAAACAAAATTTCATCGACAACTACAAAGATTACTACAAATCTCAAGACACCAAGGATAATATATTTTGAATGGTACAAGGAGAAAATTGGAATCATTAAAGGACTATGAAGAGAGGTTTTAGACCAGCTACATGAATGCTAACACCTAAATAATGGATCTAGAATCACTCAAATTAGTACTTCTAGGAGGTGTGAGAGAGGAGTTGATGGAAAACTTGAACCTCCTTGAAAATGGTGATATATTTCATCTATCATATGAGAAGATAAATAAAGTTTTCAAGAACTACTCTAAGGATGGAAGCAAAAATAACAGAGATTGTGGATGTGTTGTTGCACATTCCAACAAATCTCACAAAATATGAAATTGGGACCTTACTAGAGGACATGAATACTAATATAGTACATTCACTGGCTATCTAATTAGATAATATGTAGATCAAAAGAAAATAGGAGACTGAAAAGGCTCTAGATGGTTTTTTCTCTAAATGTACAAGAAAACATACCAGGAACGAGTATCCATTAAAATTAATATAAGTTTGTGGAAACTATAAGGAAAATCATCAAACAATAGTTGTCCATCCCTGCCTAGCTTAAAATCTATGCACCAAGGAGAAAAGGAGAATATGGAGAAATTATGATTCATCAATCAAAGAAGGAAAGGACCACCAAGAAAATTCCAACAATGTATGTCTTATTCACATCCTGAACATTTCAATACTCCTTATAATAGTCAAATATATACTCCTCATATAGCCTAGTACCCCCCTAGTTAGTCGAATTAGCAAGTGAAAAATCAAATACTACAACAATGTAGTCTCCTCCTCAACCTCAACCTTTTCCATTTCATATTTCATTGTAGTCTTAAGGCCAATGACCTAACTCTCCATGGTCTTGGAGACCTCAAGGCCAGCAAGAAGCGGCCTTGTTTCCACCTCCTACACAAAACAATACATAGCATGCTCCTAAATAGCCATAAAGGCCTACTCAACCAACACCAAAACCCAACAATAGATAGGTCCAACTAGTCTATAATAACAAGATGAAAAACTATCCAATGTAATCAGTAAATTTATTGGAATTTTAAATGAGTTAAATCTTCAATCAAGAAAAATGGTGGTATCCCCTTTGTCTCCTCTCATCACTAAACCAATAGAATATAGACCTCCTAAAGAATAAGAAATTCAAGAGAAAAACAAGTAGTTATTTCAGTAGAAAACCTCACCTTATCCATAGAGATTAAAACAAAAGAAAACATACACTCAATCTAAAAATCAACTACTAAGAGAATTGAAAAACTTGTGTAAAAATACCTCTTCTACAAGCTAAATATAGTTAACAAATTGATGAGAATCCTCCAAAATTCTCATTTTTTAGAGATCACATTTAATGGATACTTTTACCCCTGTTTCAAAAAGTGGTGATACTAGTAGCACCCATTTTTTAATTTTTAATGTATGTGCGTGTGTTTTTAAAAGAAATTGTACATGTCATTTTTTATCATTTTTATTTATTTATTTTTTAATTTTGTTTTTTTTAAATTCATAATACATTGTAATATGGTATACCATATTGAGAAGCTGGATGTTGGGATTCATGATTCGTGATTTACCCATAGCCTTGTGGTTGAGTTATTCCCATACCAAAAAAATGAAGGTTACTCACACTCATATGAATGAAAGAAATCAAAGTTGTTCCCACGAAAAAAGTTGTAACACTTTGAAAGAATGGTAGATCAAAACAATGGATCATTTATTTAAACAAAGACACTTACACCTATTCAAGTAAAGGTAACTCACCCTATTCAAATGAAGGTACATGATACCATATAAATGAAGAGAAATGGAAATGTTTAACTTGAAGGGTAGTTCACACCAAATCAAGTTAGTGTGATCACAATGTTTTGAAACGAAGGGTGATCACAATACTCTAGGTGATAGACTTGGTGGAAAGAGTAAAGGGTGGTATGTCATGAACTATTGATATGATCCTACAAGGATGAGTGTGCTTTGTTGCAATCTCTTGCAACTGTGATTTTTCAAGGACATGATAGACTTGGTGTAAAAATAGAATGCATGGGTTTTGAATATAGTAAGGATGTTCTAGTATGAGCTTGTGGTGATCTAGGGCTAATACTTATTTGTTTGCTGATGTGAAGAACTTGTTGTGGGGATGAGGTGATCAGTATCCATTGAAGATTTCATGTCCATGATCTGATGTGTTTCTCCTAGAGTGTAAACAAGAAAACTCCAATGATTAATGTGCACAATGAATATGGAATGTGTTCTATGGTACAAATAAGCACTGGTGGTGGTGTGCATCCATGTTGGTGAAGTATACATATGAAGAGAATGTATATAGCCATGTTTGAGTTACATTGAAGGATGGAGAACTAGAGAAGCCACCTGAGGTGTAGTGTCATTGTGGACAATATATAGCTGAGTAGACATAACAATAGAATGCTAAGGCTTTAGTGTTGTTGTTTAAGAAAGAATGGTTGTACATTGACCTATATAGGTATGTAGTTCTAACTAGAGAAACTATCTAAGGTGTAGTGTCTATGTTGACAATATATGGCTAAGTAGACGTAGAAATAGAATGCTAACGTTGTGGTGTTGTTGTTGTTTAAGAATGAATGGTTGTACATCTACCTATATAGGTATGTAGTTCTAACTAGATAAGCCATATGAGGTGTGTAGTGTCGATGTGGACAATATATGGCTGAATAGACATAGCAATAGAATGCTAAGGTTGTGGTGTTGTTTAAGAAAAAATGGTCGTAAATATAACTCTATATATGTAGTTCTAAATTGCTGGAAAAGTTAGCTAATATTGACATAAATATTATAGCTGGTGAGGAACAATTTCTGAAGGAACTATTGTATACAAAAGTGTAGTGGTTGGGTGCTAGTTCTTGCAAATCCTACATTGTGCAAAAATTATCTGGTAAAATTCTTGTAATTATCATTGTTGTAGCCAGCGAGAGGACAAGGGCAAGCAATTATGGAACTAGGTATAATAGATCATATACGTATTTTGTTAATTGGTGTGTGCTAGAAAAAACAAATATTGAGTTAAAATCATTGGGGAGGTTTGGGATTTAGAATGAGAATAGCAGAGTGATAGTGCATCTTGGTAGAAGGATGAGAATGTATTATTTAGAGAGTTTGGAAGAGGGATAGTGCAACCATATGAGATGAGATGGATTGATGTGATGTAAAAGTGAGAGAGAAAGGTATTTATGTATTATGTTTTGTTCGGTATTAACATTATAAGGAAGAGGTATTGTAAGAGGTGAGTCCATAGTTTTTGTCATCTTTATAGAGTTGATAAGTATTGCAATGAGCATCTTATAAAGAATTTCATTGTTTTTGATGGGGTAGAAGGATGAGAAGGTATCATTTGGAATGTGTGGAAGAGATAAAGTGAAACCATATGAAATGGTTGGATGTAAGGTACAACTAAGAGAGAAAGATATTTATGTAGGATATCTTGTTCACATCATTACATGGAAAGGGTATTGCAATAAAGATGCATTCATAGGTTTTGTTATCTTTAAAGAGTTGATAGGTATTTCAATGGACATATTATAAAGCATTTTATTGTTGTTCATATGATATGTTCAAGAGTAAATTAAAGTAATGAAGGGGAGATACATAACATTCAACATTCTCTTGAAAAATCCCTATGACACGGGTGACTCCACGATGTTTATTAATGAGAAGATGATTTCTGTCCTATTGTACAAAGCCCCAATGATAAGGAGAGGGGTGAGGAGTGATGGAAAATGTGATTATTTTGGTTACAATTGTCAAGGATTATAGTGGCAAGTTGGTCTTTGATCTAGTAATTATGAGTAAAAAGGAGACTTAGAGAGGGGAATAAATTTCATTCTTCATTATGAGTAATGAGGGATATTTTTCAATAGAGTTTGGAATAGGGACTATTTTTTGTTGGGGAGAAGTGTCCAAAGATTGGTGTACCCTAGGATCATCAAGGGATTTCTCATCTATGTACAAGGATTTGGATGTGAATTATTATTATAAGAATAAGCATTTTGTAGTAGTGTCCTTTGAAGTCTTATAATACTTGCACTAACACGTGGGATGAGAGGAGGGGTCTAGATTATTGGGATTATCCTCATGCATTGTTTAATAGGAACTACGATTTGGACTAAGGATAACAATAAGGTTAATATTATGGAAATGAATGAAGTGAGGGATCTTTTCTAATTTATTTTCCACAATGAGGATATGGATAAAAACTTTGTATATGGGGGTTCTCTAAAATAGTTATACTTATTTATAAAAAAACTACAAGTAAACCGAAATTGTATTTAAAATACCTCTTTAGGGTTCTTGATTTATAGTTGAAATTTGAGCTAGGTAAAGAGTGTACACTTGATGTACTGTACAACCACCTACACATTAAATTTGACAAATAAATTAGACACTAAAAACACCAAATGGAACTTGGCATATATGCAATATCTACACATTAAATTTGACAAATAACTTGACAATAACAAATAAATTAGACAATAAAAACACCACATGGAACTTGGCATATATATCAATATCTACATATTAAATTTGACAAATAAATTGACGATAAAAACACCTTGTGAAGGGTGGCCACAAATCATCTACTCATAAATGTCAAAAGGTTTATGAAAATCCGTTTTAGTAATGTACATTTTTGAAAATGAAGAGTTAGATTGTCAAAAGGCTTACGAAAATTCGTCTTAGTGGTTGGAGAAAGAGTTCTTATATTATTATACTTAGATGCAACATTGTCATGCATTTCCCACGGCATAATGGGAAAGTAAATTGTAGTATCCAACTAGCATATTCGGAAAGGGAATTGTAGTATACAACTAGATGAGGGGGAGTTGTAGGTTGTTGATGCAATGATTTATTATCGTGCCAATATACGTTTGTGGTACCAACACAATTGCAATATAGTTGCATATAGTTGCAATATAGTTGCATTGTTGCATAAAATTGCATATAGTTGCATATAGTTGCATATAGTTGCAAAAGTTTCATTGTTGCATAAAGTTGCATATTGCATATTGTCACTAAAAAACATGATAAGTTGCATAGTTGCATAAGTTTCATATAGTTGCATATAGTTGCATAAGTTGCATATGAAATTGTTGCAATATAGTTGCAATATAGTTGCATTGTTGCATAAAGTTGCATATAGTTGGATAAGTTGCATATTTGCATATAGTTGCATATAGTTGCGTATAGTTGCAACATAGTTGCATAAAGTTTCATATAGTTGCATAAGTTGCATAAGTTTCATTTCTGCATTCTCATATTCCTAGGGAGTATGAGAATTAATTGACACAAATATGCACACTACCAAATTCCATTAAGTGGATCCATGTAGAGATTAAAGATCCACTAGTGTTTAATGGCACAACTAATGCCACAAAGTTTATGGAATACATAACTTAACACATCATGTTTGAATAGAGGGTATAAACACTGGATATCACTTTGGTATATATCCTTGAATGATTGTGAGAATTTCATTATGAACTTTGGGCTCACGAGAAGATATAGTAGGACTAGGAACCTACTAGACATAAGGTTTGTGTTGACCCATGTTCCCATCCACCGATCTTGATAAGGACAAGATATTGATATGATCTGAAATACTTTGAAAGTCCAAGTCATAGGGACTATGAGGGGATTCCACTAACATTGCATTGGGAACATGTTGGCATGGCTAGGGGAACACATGCTACACCACCGCAGGTAATTTTCTAGAAAAAAAATTTAATTACACAACCATGAAAGGCAAAGGCTTGGTGATGGTGTATATGCTACAAAATTTCAAATATTATCTTCTGGACCAGTCCTTCAAGTTTTCCATTGATAATTTAGTGGTCAAGTATTTGGTTAACAATAGAATGTTAGAAGGTTAATTCTATCGATGTTTGCTACTATTTTAGGAGTTTGATTTTGAAGTGGTGGTTAATCTGGGTAAATAAAATGTGGGACCTAATCACCTCTCTAAAATCCACAATTGGAACAATGTTGGGATAGCTCATAAAGTGTTGAATGTAGATATATTTTGCATGGAAGCTGTAGTTCTTGAATTCTTCACTAATATTCAAAACTTCAAATATAAATCTACATGCACTAAAAGAATATGGTGAGAGTAAAGATTGATAGTTCATACCTAAGGATACACATTTTTAGTTAATCATATGGTACTTGCACACATTAGCAATGGATGGGATTCTTGACTACTATGTGTTGGATCATGAATGATAGGTGGTGCTCTAGGAAGCCCATGATGGACATAGAAACATACATTATAGTGAGAAGACACAACTATCACAACATACATTACAATGAGACATGTTGGATGTAAGTATCATTCAATTCAAGGCTAGAGTGCACTTTCCACTCCATTATTCTTATTATTATCTTTATTCACTCCTATCAGTACATATTCTCCATTTATCTTATATCATTTGTTTACTTAGGGTTCATATGTGTGTGTGTGTGTGGTTAAGATTTTGTACTAAAAATCTGTTATAGTTGTATTGGTCAATGTAAGAATACAAAAAAAGGTTTTTCCCACAGTCTATGATTCATACTTTGTTAAAACAATTGATGCTTGTCTACCAAAAATGCATTTGTATCCTTTCATGAGGATTGTGAACTTTTACTAGTATAAATCCTACTTTAAAAAACATGTCAAAACCCTAACATTTTCATTGTCCTTTTGCCAGATCCATTAGCCCATACAACTTCATAAGAGTTGTCCATGAGATGCATTTTCATCACCAAGACCTGCATGAATCATAAAAGACAAATTCTTTATATGAGTAAATAATTAATATGCAAATAAACATGCATTTAGTTATGTAAAATACTATAGAAAACAAATTAATTGGTCGCATACCTTAATGAGCTTCTCTTTGTTTCGAGAATAGGTTATTCTCTATTGAACAGGGCCAACCACGTGAAGGTGGAAGCTCATATGGCCCCTTCCCCCCTTCACACTGCTCTCAATTCCCCATACCCAACAAATGATTATCTTTATATAAAAAACATATAGACATTTATGCATAACTAGGATAGTCATCAAAACATATGAACATATAAACATTGAAGCATATGAACATACAAACATCGATAAACATCCAAATACAAGTCATGAATTTATACATCTAATTTTTCTTTGATTTGTGTTTTTTTACATTCATAAAATTGACAATTGGGGTATCATAATCATTCAAGGACATTGTATTTTGTGTGCCCTATCCTTCTATTGTTTGTGTGCGCTCATGTACCATACTTCTGGTACGTCGTTGAGAAGGGCATCGAGGCATCTATTCAGGGTCGTGAACTGCAACAACGAAAATGATCATATCGATATGTTGAAATATAATTGAAATAACTAATTCATTATTTTGATTAACATTACACTATTGCTCTTTACCTATGTGTGTAGCTGTGACAGTTGGTGCGTTAATTTCTTGTCCACTTGGTTCCTCTCGCAATTCAACCTCCTGAGCTACATGCTCTTCAATTTTGAGAATATAATATATAAGTATAAGTCAGGAAATAAATATCTACAATCACAGTAAATATTTCTAATTCTGAAGCATACATACTGGAATGGTATTCTGCTCTACACTATCATTGGATATGTGCACCCTTGTATGATGTGGTGTCTGTTGAATACCGTTAGATTCACTACTGCGGTAGCACTGTTGCTTGAAAACAAACATAGATACTTAGTTAATGGTGATATAATAAAATATGAATAGACTTTACAAGCATGCTACTGCGGTTTCCTTATTCATTTGATTTACCTGCATGGCTGGGGAGATAAGAGTCTAGCCCAAGCTTTTTCTATATTCAATCACACTTTTAAAACCATGCTTGTAACCAAGCATTAGGTCCTCCTCGGTGGCAGCAGTGTCGAACATATTTAACTGCAATGCATAACACCATTAAAAATACCAATAACAAAAACATATATTTGTTCGCTATTGTTAAATAAATATTAACCACAGTTAATCATTTAAATCTTACTATTTAGGCTTTTAATTTTCCATAGCCACCCTGGCCTAGTTTATGTTGGCTGTATTTTTCCACTCTGGCCTTGGTTGCTTTGGAGGTGTCTGGTAGCCTACATATGGAATTTAAAAAAAAAGAAGATGTCGACATTGTTACTTAAAACAGGAGAGAAAAACATAAATGATCATATTTCACTGATACTATGACATGTGTTGTACCTTCCTTGACCAGCTCGTGGATGTCTTCCTTGTATATCTTAGCGCCTTCCACTCTTTCTATGGAACCATGGGAGGGTGCTTGTATGGGTTTGTACAACCACACACACCTATGATTCATACTTTGTTAAAAAAAATGATGCTTGTCTACCAAAAATGCAATTGTATCCTTTCATGAGGATTGTGAACTTTTACTAGTATAAAACCTACTTTAAAAGAACACGTCAAAACCCTTGTCTTTTCATTGTCCTTTTTCCAGATCCACTAGCCCATAAAACTTGATAAGAGTTGTCCACGAGATGCATTTCCATCACCAAGACCTGCATGAATCATAAAAGACAAATTCTTTATATGAGTAAATAATTAATATGCAAATAAACATGCATTTAGTTATGTAAAATACTATAGAAAAAAATTAAGTGGTTGCATACCTTAATGAACTTCTCTTTGTTTCGAGAATAAGTTATTCTCTACTGAACAGGGCCAACCACATGAAGGTGGAAGCTCATATGGCCCCTCCCCCCCCTCACACCACTCTCAATTCTACATACCCAACAAATGATTCTCTTTATATAGAAAACATATAGACATTCATGCATAACTAGGATAGTCATCAAAACATATGAACATATAAACATTGAAGCATATGAACATCCAAACATCGATAAGCATCCAAATACAAGTCATGAATTTATACATCTAATTTTTCTTTGATTTATGTTTTTTTACATTTATAAAATTGACAATTGGGGTATCATAATCATTCAAGGACATTGTATTTTGTGTGCCCTTTCCTTCTATTGTTTGTGTGCTCTCATGTACCATACTTCTAGTACGTTGCTGAGAAGGGCGTCGAGGCATCTGTTCAGAGTCGTGAACTGCAACAACGAAAATGATCATATCGATATGTTGAAATATAATTGAAATAACTAATTCATTATTTTGATTAACATTACACTATTTCTCTTTACCTGTCTGTGTAGCTGTGATAGTTGGTGCGTTAATTTCTTGTCCAATTGGTTCCTCTCGCAGTTCACCCTCCTTAGCTACATGCTCTTCAATTTTGAGAAGATAATATATAAGTATAAGTCAGGAAATAAATATCTACAATCACAATAAATATTTCTAATTCTGAAGCATACATACTGGAATGGGTACTCTTCTCTACACTATCATTGTACATGTGCACCCTTGTATGATGTGGTGTCTTCTAAATACTACTAGATTCACTATTGCGGTAGCATTGTTGCTTGAAATCAAACATAAATACTTAGTTAATGGTGATATAATAAAATATGAATAGACTTTGCAAGCATGCTACTGCGGTTTCCTTATTCATTTGATTTATCTGTGTGGATGGGAAGATAGGAGTCTGGCCCAATCTTTTTCTATATTCAATCACACTTTTAAAACCATGCTTGTAACCAAACTTTAGGTCTTCCTTAGTGGAAGCAGTGTCAAACATATTTAACTGCAATGCATAACACCATTAAAAATACCAATAACAAAAACATATATTTGTTCGCTATTGTTAAATAAATATTAACCACAGTTAATCATTTAAATCTTACTGTTCGGGATTTTAGTTTTCCATAGCCACCCTGGCCTAGTTTATGCTGGCCATTTTTTTCCACTCTAGCCTTGGTTACTTTGGAGGTGTCTGGTAGCCTACATATGGAATTAAAAAAAATAAATTATATATCAGAATTGTTACTTAAAACAGGAAAGAAAAACATAAATGATCATATTTCACTGATAATATGACATCTGTTGTACCTTGCTTGACCAGCTCGTGGATGTCTTCCTTGTATATCTTAGCACCTTCCACTCTTTCTCTGGAACCATGGGAGGGCGCTCGTATGGGTTTGTACAACCACACACACCTATGATTCATACCTTGTTAAAAAAATTGATGCTTGTCTACCAAAAATGCAATTGTATCCTTTCATGAGGATTGTGAACTTTTGCTAGTATAAAGCCTACTTTAAAAAACACGTCAAAACCCTTACCTTTTCATTGTTCTTTTGCCAGATCCATTAGCCCATACAACTTGATAAGAGTTGTCCACGAGATGCATTTCCATCACCAAAACCTGCATGAATCATAAAAGACAAATTCTTTATATGACTAAATAATTAATATGCAAATAAACATGCATTTAGTTATGTAAAATACTATAGAAAAAAATTAAGTGGTCGCATACCTTAATGAGTTTCTCTTTGTTTCGAGAATAGGTTATTCTCTACTAAACAGGGCCAATTACGTGAAGGTAGAAGATCATATGGCCCCTCCCCCCCCTCACACCGCTCTTAGTTCCCCATACCCAACAAATGATTCTCTTTATATAGAAAACATATAGACATTCATGCATAACTAGGATAGTCATCAAAACATATGAACATATAAACATTGAAGCATATGAACATAGAAACATTGATAAACATCCAAATACAAGTCATCAATTTATACATCTATTTTTTCTTTGATTTATGTTTTTTTACATTCATAAAATTGACAATTGGGGTATCATAATCATTCAAGGACATTGTATTTTGTGTGCCCTGTCCTTCTATTGTTTGTGTGCACTCATGTACCATACTTCTGGTACGTCGCTGAGAAGGGCGTCGAGACATCTGTTCAGGGTCGTGAACTGCAACAATGAAAATGATCATATTGATATGTTGAAATATAATTGAAATAACTAATTCATTATTTTGATTAACATTACACTATTGCTCTTTACTTGTCTGTGTAGCTATGACAGTTGGTGCGTTAATTTCTTGTCCACTTGGTTCCTCTCGCAGTTCACCCTCCTGAGCTACATGCTCTTCAATTTTGAAAAGATAATATATAAGTATAAGTCAGGAAATAAATATCTACAATCACAGTAAATATTTCTAATTATGAAGCATACATACTAGAATGGGTACTCTACTCTACACTATCATTAAACATGTGCACCCTTGTATGACGTGGTGTTTCTTGAATACCGTTATATTCACTACTGCAGTAGCACTGTTGTTTGAAAACAAACATAAATAATTAGTTAATGGTGATATAATAAAATATGAATAGACTTTACAAGCATGCTACTGTGGTTTCCTTATTCATTTGATTTACCTGTGTGGCTGGGGAGATAGGAGTCTGGCCCAAGCTTTTTCTATATTCAATCACACTTTTAAAACCATGCTTGTAGCCAAGCTTTAGGTCCTCCTTAGTGGAAGCAGTGTCGAACATATTTAACTGCAATGCATAACACCATTAAAAATACCAATAACAAAAACATATATTTGTTTGCTACTGTTAAATAAATATTAACCACAATTAATCATTTAAATCTTAATATTCGGGCTTTTAGTTTTCCATAGCCACCCTGACCTAGTTTATGCTGGCCGTGTTTTTCCACTGTGGCCTTGGTTGCTTTGAAGGTGTCTGGTAGCCTACATATGAAATTAAAAAAAAAAAAATAGATATCAAAATTGTTACTTAAAACATGAAAGAAAAACATAACTAATCATATTTCATTGATAATATGACATGTGTTGTACCTTGCTTGACTAGCTCGTGGATGTCTTCCTTGTATATCTTAGCGCCTTCCACTCTTTCTCTGGAACCATGGGAGGGAACTCGTATGGGTCTGTACAACCACACACACCTATGATTCATACTTTGTTAAAAAAATTGATGCTTGTCTACCAAAAATGCAATTGTATCCTTTCATGAGGATTGTGAACTTTTACTAGTATAAAGCCTATTTTAAAAAACACGACAAAACCCTTAACTTTTCTTTGTCCTTTCTCCATATCCATTAGCCCATACAACTCGATAAGAGTTTTCCACGATATGCATTTCCATCACCAAGACCTGTATGAATCATAAAATACAAATTCTTTATATGAGTAAATAATTAATATGCAAATAAACATGCATTTAGTTATGTAAAATACCATAGAAAAAAATTAAGTGGTCCCATACCTTAATGAGATTCTCTTTGTTTCTAGAATAGGTTATTATCTACTGAACAGGGCCAACCACGTGAAGGTGGAAGCTTATATGGCCCCTCCCACCCCCTCACATCGCTCTCAATTCCCCATACCCAACAAATGATTATCTTTATATAGAAAACATATAGACATTCATGCATAACTAGGATAGTCATCAAAACATATGAACATATAAACATTGAAGCATATGAACATACAAACATCGATAAACATCCAAATACAAGTCATGAATTTATACATCTAATTTTTCTTTGATTTATGTTTTTTTACATTCATAAAATTGACAGTTGGGGTATCATAATCATTCAAGGACATTGTATTTTGTGTGCCCTGTCCTTCTATTGTTTGTGTGCGCTCATGTACCATACTTCTGGTACATCGCTGAGAAGGGCATCGAGGCATCTATTCAGGGTCATGAACTGCAACAACAAAAATGATCATATTGATATGTTGAAATATAATTGAAATAACTAATTCATTATTTTGATTAACATTACACTATTGCTCTTTACCTGTCTATGTATCTATGACAGTTGGTGTGTTAATTTCTTGTCCACTTGGTTCCTCACGTAGTTCACCCTCCTGAGCTACATGTTCTTCAATTTTGAAAAGATAATATATAAGTATAAGTCAGGAAATAAATATCTACAATCACAGTAAATATTTCTAATTCTGAAGCATACATACCGGAATAGGTACTCTTCTCTACACTATCATTGGACATGTGCACCCTTGTATGACGTGGTGTCTGTTGAATATCGCTAGATTCACCACCGCAGTAGCACTATTGCTTGAAAACAAATATAAATACTTAGTTAATGGTGATATAATAAAATATGAATAGACTTTACAAGCATGCTACTACGGTTTCCTTATTCATTTGATTTACCTACATGGCTGGGGAGATAGGAGTCTGGCCCAAGATTTTTCTATATTCAATCACACTTTTAAAACCATGCTTGTAACCAATATTTATGTCCTCCTCGATGGCAACAATGTCGAACATATTTAACTGCAATGCATAATACCATTAAAAATACCAATAACAAAAACATATATTTGTTCGCTGCTGTTAAATAAATATTAACCACAGCTAATCATTTAAATCTTACTATTTGGGCTTTTAGTTTTCCATAGCCACCTTGGCCTAGTTTATGTTGGTCTTGTTTTTCCACTCTGGCCTTGGTTGCTTTGGAGGTGTCTGGTAGCCTACATATGGATTTTTTTTTTAAATTAGATATCGGAATTGTTACTTAAAATAGGAACGAAAAACATAAATGATCATATTTCACTGATAATATGACATGTATTGTACCTTGCTTGACCAGCTCGTGGATGTCTTCCTTGTATATCTTAGCGCCTTCCACTCTTTCTCTGGAACCATGGGACAACGCTCGTGCTTGAGGTCTAATTGCAATTTCTCCCTATATTGGGCCCTGGTATATTTTAAATTCTCGTCGGCTAACTTTTTAACCACTTTCTTGTTGAAAGTGTTGCCGAATTTTTTTACCATGTGGTCTATTAAATCATCTTTATTTTTTCTATCTTGGCCATTCCACTGTGTGTGAATGGTGGGGCCAAACATCTCCAATGCTTTGTCATTTAAGTTTGTATAGAAAACATCGTTTCCTGCATAAACGTGTTATCCATTAATTCATAATAATCTCAACAAATGTCCTTTTCAATTTCATGAAAAAAATGAATCAATTAATTAACAATTACCTGCAATCTTTTGAATCTTGATCGGAACACATGTGTCATCCGCCAGAAAAGTGACATCTAGTGATCTGGTGCTTTTAATTCATTCTGCTCCACGTAGAATAGTATCCTCTCCATCTACAATACGTTCCTCTCCGGAGTCATGTGGAGTCCCAAGCTCCGTCTCATCATGCTTCGGCGTGTCATGCCAGTCAAAATCATTTCGCTCATCAATGGATTCGAGGGGATCCTTAAGAGGCTCAAGAATCCTCACTTGCACTTTGTTATTTCGACATTTTTTTTGCATTGGACCATCACTGCTACCTATAGCAGTTGCAGAATCGACAGGTTCCCCACGCATGGGGTTTAAAAACTCCTACAAATGGAAAACTTTACTTTATCAGATCATATACAAAATATAAAACAAAAAAATGGATATGAAATTGTCATAGCTGATAAAAATATGTGAAGATGCCACTTACCCCAAAACTAGTTATTTTATGTTGTAGCTCTACAATTATTGCCCTGTCCTCATGTGTTAGGGGTCTTTTGCTAAGCAAACCTAGATATTCTATGTTAGCCTTCTTCAAGTCCTTCATTATATTTGTCAGTGGGTCAGTCGAATAAAATATTTCGTCCTCATCAATATCCTCAGTGGGACGTTGACCATGCCACAATACATTGATGAATAAAATTAATGAGATGAACTTTAACATTTGAGAAATTTAATTGTTGTAGTCATAGGTTGTTACTGTATTTAACATTTACCTGGTGAGGCATAGCGGGTGCCTTTCCACAGTCACCCTGGACAGATGTAGCGGGTGATTTTTGAACACGGTCACCCTAGACAGATGTTGACACAATAAATCAATCAACAAAAGTTATGAAATTCACCTGTAACATTAAAAAAATGAAATATTGCAGTAATATCAGAAAAATAATAACAAAATTTCAGAAATTTACTTATTGTAGTCATAATTTGTTACTATATTTAACATTTACCTGGTGAGGCACATCGAGTGCCTTTCCACGGTCACCCTAGACAGATGTAGTGGGCGATTTTTGGACACTGTCACCCTAGACAGAAGTTGACACAATAAATCAATCGACAAAAGTTATGAAATTCACCTGTAACATTTAAAAAATGAAATATTGAACTAATATCAGCAAAAAATAAATAATGAAATTTCAGAAATTTAGTTGTTGTAGTCATAAGTTGTTACTGTATTTAACATTTACCTAGTGAGGAACAACGGGTGCCTTTCCACGGTCACCTTGGACAGATGTAGGGGGTGATTTCTACACGGTCACCCTAGACAGATGTTGACACAATAAATCAATCAACAAAAGTTATGAAATTCACCTGTAACATTAAAAAAATGAAACATTGCAGTAATATCAGAAAAAAAAAATAATAATGAAATTTGTGAAATTTAGTTGTTGTAGTCATAAGTTGTTACTGTATTTAAAATTTACCTACTGAGGCACAGTAGGTGCCTTTCCAAGATCACCATGGACAGATGTAGCCTGTGATATCTCACGGTCACCCTGGATAGATGTTGACACAATAAATTAATCAACAAGAGTTATGAAAGTAATTGTAAGATTAAAAAAATGAAATATTGCAGTAATGTCAGAAAACAAATAATGAAAAATGAAATATATGTAGTAAAAAATTGATTGATCAAAGGTTGAGTTGAATGGTATGTAAGATATTTACCCCCATAGTCACACCCCCTCCATCTATTCGATTTAAGTTGTAATCGATCAACAACTCTTCATCTGGAACTATTGTTTTTGTTGCACATACAAATATATGATTTCCTTCGCATCCCTCAAATATGAAATTTGGTTTCTTAGTTGTTGTCACTGGTCGTGTACTATTTATAAAGCCTACAATGTTTCCAGTAGCTTTTGGCCTTCCATCAATATACATAGTTTCCCCTTTATTTTGATTGTTATCTACTAGTTGTAAATAATTTGGGGCAACTTTGTATCTCTGCATACTTTGCGTATATAGGACCAACATCAACCAATGATTTTATTTGTATAATGGTCCAACATACTCCATCAATTCAGTTACAGTGCCATAGCCGACCTTTATTCCTTCCATGGAAAATAACCCCAATCCATGTAAGGATGAAGGAGCATTGTGATACATCCTCCCACCGATGAAGAAATATGTGCCCACTTCAGGTAGCTCCTTAGGTGCCCATCATTGTACTAGATGTTTATACCTCAAGGGAAACTCAATGTCACCTATGCTCTCAGCATCATAATTACACGACCCTCCATTGGCAATAAAAAATTGCATG
This sequence comes from Picea engelmannii, assembly GCA_009831015.1. Lineage (NCBI taxonomy): Eukaryota > Viridiplantae > Streptophyta > Pinopsida > Pinales > Pinaceae > Picea > Picea engelmannii. Next base: position 78,645 of record ML801453.1, on the reverse strand, counting down.
CGTATATGAAATCTTTTCCTTACCTTTTTGGATCTAGTTGATCTAGAACTGGTAGATCTAGTACAACACATCTCACTTTCATGCTCTCTTAGTATATCTTGATCATCACTTGAGGAAGATAGATCCGACAGATACCTGTTTGGTGGTACCTACACTCGTTAAAACAAGAAGATAAGTTATCGTGCCAATATATGTTTTTGGTACCAACACAGTTGCATATAGTTGCATATAATTGCATAAGTTGCATTGTTGCATAAAGTTGCATATAGTTGCATAAGTTTCAGTGTTGCATAAAGTTGCATATAGTTGCATATTGTCACTAAAAAACATGATAAGTTGCATTTTTGCATATAGTTGCAATATAGTTGCATAAGTTGCATTGTTGCATAAAGTTGCATATAGTTGCATATAGTTGGATAAGTTGCATATTTGCATATAGTTGCATGTAGTTGCATATAGTCACTAAAAAACATGATAAGTTGCATTGTTACATATAGTTGCCTAGTTGCATATAGTTGCATATTTGCATATAGTTGCATATGAAATTGTTGCATATAGTTGCATAAGTTGCATTGTTGCATATAGTTGCATAGTTTCATATAGTTGGATAAGTTGCATATTTGCATATAGTTGCACAGTTGCATAAAGTTGCATAAGTTGCATTTTTGCATAAAGTTGTTTATAGTTCCATATAGTTGCATAGTTGCATATAGTTCCATATTTGCATATAGTTGCATACTAAATTGTCATATAGTTGCATATAGAATTGCATAAGTCGCATATAGTTGCATAAGTTGCATATAGTTGCATAGTTGCATAAGTTGCATTGTTGCATAAAGTTGCCTGTTGCATAAAGTTTCATAAGTTTCATAAAGTTGCATAAGTTGCATGTTTCATAGTTGCATATAGTTGCATTGTTGCATATAGTTGCATATAGTTGCAATATAGTTTCATAAGTTGCATTTTTTCATAAAGTTTATTAGTTCCATATAGTTGCATAGTTGCATATAGTTCCATATTTGCATATAGTTGCATACGGAATTGTCATATAGTTGCATATAGTTGCATAAGTCGCATATAGTTGCATAGTTGCATAAGTTGTATATAGTTGCATAGTTGCATAAGTTGTATTGTTGCATAAAGTTGCATGTTGCATAAAGTTGCATAAAGTTGCATAAGTTCCATAAAGTTGCATATAGTTGCATATTTGCATATAGTTGCATACGAAATTGTTGCAATATAGTTGCATAAGTTGCATAAGTTGCATTGTTACATAAAGTTGCATATAAGTTGCATAAAGTTGCATATATTTTCATATTCCCCAACGCTTAGCGGAGAACTGGATTTGAGACCCATCAAAGAGTTCAAGTGGGGATCGATAGTTTGGAAATCCATGATCCTAGAATTTCACATATTTGGAAAGCACCTTTAGTGGTTGGTGGGGAATGGAGGAAATGTTCGAGTTGGAAATAATTTTGGTGTTGGTTGTGACAGATATTACAAGATGACCGAGTTGTTGTTTAATCCATTGTATGCATAGGGTGTAATGGTTTTGATGAAGTTGTACAAACTATAAAGGAAAGGGTTGTGGTCTTCTATATGGAACATTGTGAAGGCATTGAACCTGAGAGGAGACAATGGGATGGAAGGAGGGGGTTTCCTCTCTCGATCTTGTCCAAGGACCCAAGACCCATACCCAGTGCTCAAAATATCCTATTGATGCCCATACTCCAACTTGAATGCCAAAGATACCCTCGAGAGGTCATCTATGGCAGTTTGAGGTGTCATTCATGAAATTTGAGCCCTAGAAGTTGCATAAAACCTTGAGAGATTGGGTGTGTTAGTTTGAGGTGTCATGTTTGGCCATGGATGCCTAGAAGATTTGTACTTCGACTAAGCCTTGGGTTCCCCCCTCAACCATATCAAGGCCTTCAGACCCATAGCTAATGCTCAAAACCTTGTGAGAGCACTAACATCATTTCTTAGAGGCCAAGGATACCCCTCTAGAGTTTATGTGTGGTACTTTAAGGAATTGTTCATGGATCTAGATGACTCAAAGCTTTATTTAGAACCTAAGGCATGGCCTTCTTCCCTATATCATTTCCAAGAACTTGAGACACATACCTACTACTCAAAAACACCTAGTGGCATCGACATCCCCAACCATATGTTGGAATACCCTCAGAAGGCCTTGTGTGGTTATATGAGGCATCCTTATTGGCCCTGGCTCATTGAAAGCTTCCTTTAAGCCCTAAAGTTCATGTTTCCTCCCTTGACCATGTCAAAGCCCCGAGATCCATACCTAGTGCTCAAGAATGTTAGTGTTACCTATATACCTAATTGGCAAAGGATGCCTTCAAGAGGTCATTTGTGGTGGTTCAAGGTGTCATTTATGGGAAGAATAAGAAGTGGGATGCGAAGAATATTGTAGCAATGACGCAAGAAACAACACCTCCTACCATGTATTACAAGTCTTGTGAGAGAAAGTGACACACCAAGACTGCTGGAAATTACACCTTGATAAATGCCTCAAACACTTCTAAAAGATAAAAGAAGAAGTAGTTGCACTACCATTCAAAAGGAGGTAGCATTAATTAGTTTCACTACCATTCAAAAGGAGGTAGCATTAATCAATGACATTCCAAAAAAGCAAAAAGATATGACCAAATTATTTCATGACTATATCCACATGAGACAAGCTAAAGTGGATTACTTGTTTGATCTCGATTCACAATTGAATTTGATCTCTACACAACTAGTTTAAAATATTGTCCTAGAGACTCATGGTCTTCCCTTCCCATTCCCATGTACCTACCTTATCCTCTTGTTTTCATGCACATGCATCAAATTCCCCTTACCAAAGTATACTCTAAACGACACAGTTCAGACTCTTAATGTTGGTCATATTTTTTTTTTATTTTTTTATTTTTTTTATTTTTTTTTATGCTGGCGGAATCGGCAACTGGGCCGGTCCCGTACTCGCGTGACACGGGGTCGATTCCGACCGCTACCACTATAACCTCCAGGTGCCATACGTATGCCCCTTCCGCAGGCACGGGTAAGTCGGGGGGATTTGAACTTGAAACCTCATCGTACATAACACGCTATATCACGACACTTGCCAATTGAGCTGCCCCCCGGGGGCTTAATGTTGGTCATATTATTCCCATGGTGTTTCATTAATTATTTTTCATTTTTTCCCTAAGGGAAACCCCACAGGATCCTCATCTTCCCTGGAATATATATATAGAGGGTGGGATCCCCCTATCTTCCCTAGAATATATAGATAGAGTGCGAGATCCACTCCCTCTTCCCCAAAATATCCAAATCGAGATTAATTCAACCGTAGGCCACAATAGTGATTGGTAAACTTGAGGGACTTGACCATATTTGAACATTTGACCTACAACATCCTCATCGGAAACATGCCTTAGGGATAGTTAATTTTCATTTATCCCGGTAGTGTCTAAATTTGGTAAACTTAGTGTCTGGCCCTTTCAATTTATTCTCTTTTCTTCTTTGGTAATTTCTCGTGAAGTTGCCTCCGGAGCATAATCAAGTTCTTCATTTGACTCTATACAATATGTATAATTTTCCGAAACATTGAAAATTGGATTGGTGTCTAACTCGTTTGTGAGATTAATTTATGATTGGACTTCTTGAATATTTTTTGCAAGTAATTTAGAATATTTGTTAATATTCTCATCAATTGGCAACTCCATTAAATCCACAACTTTTTTTCGATTCCTTTCTTGAATAATTAGGAAGTCTCATTTTATTGTAGTTTCATTCACACTATAATTAGGAAATCTCATTGTGTCCATCAATCTCCAACAATACTCCACAAGAAGTTTCCTAGGTCACTCCCATTTACCACCTTTGTTTACACATAAATTTGTGGATGCAAATAAGCATAACTATAGGGAAACCTGTTGCCTAATTTGTCACATGATGTTCATAAAAAATTATTCGAAAAATGAGTATTGATGTCACTTGTTATTGCTTTGGTAAATCCATGTAAACATACCACTTCCTTAAAAAACTTTGTATTGACAACTTTGTTTGTCTTATTTTAAGGAATAAAATGGTTCATTTTATACAATCTATTAACACCAACAATAACAAAATGGAGTCATTACTTCTTGCTATTCGAGTCACTCCAAACACAAATTCCATTGAGATGTCCTCCCAATATCTATTGGGTATTAGTAATGAAAAATACAATCCTATTTTGTGAATTTCCTTCTACATTTTGTCTTCCTGCAAGGCATTAGGATTGTCAACTTCAAGAACTAATAAACAACTACAAAGAATTCATCATTTTTTGTTGCATTGTTAGTAATATTGTCAAAATATCTATGGATATATATTTCTATAGGTGTGAAGGAATGGTTAAATATGTGTGTGAACATTGTCTTTTGTTGGTTGATTTAGCAATGTCACACCATGACACAAACCTTGTTGTTGTATTTCTCCACATTGGTGTAGAGGCGAGGCCAATTTTTTTTTATAAAATATTGCCACTAAAGTTTTGTAGGTGATAAAATGACACGTTGACTTGGAATAATGTGCCTCCTAGATGTGCTTATCACACTCAACTCTTATTGGAGCACACAAGTTTTTAAGGAGGTTTAACAAGTTGTACGTAATTGTCCTTAGAGGAAATATGAACGCATTTACATAAATATTGGGTCTATGGTATATTAACACTACCAATTCAGTGTACTCTAACATGAGCAAGGAGCCACCTAGCCCCTCTCATGCCCAATCATCCCACTCACACCATGTGGGTCGAGTTATTTCAATGGAGGGCGATTTTTTGTTGTGGGAATATGTTGAATATTGAGGAGGTTGATTTCTAGATTTGGGGCCTTTTTTCCTCCCTATTGGAAAATTTGTGGCTACATGAATAGTATTGTCATTTGTGGGGGCGTTTTACTCACATTTGGGCGCACCAACACATTTGTGGGGGCGATTTACTCACATCTCAAAGATTTCCCTCTCCTTCCAACACAAAATGGAACTAACGCAAACTTATAAAAACAAAAAGACTATTCTTGCATTAACAATGTAAATTCATGAAGTGTTCAGAGTTACTCACCATCCTCGCCCTCACCCTTAGTGTCGATGTCACTTGATCAATTTTACATATGGCCCTCGATGGGTGCAACTATTTCCTTCTCCTTTGAGTGCCCTAACCTCCCTTCCTTCTCTACGTTCCCTCCTTCTCCTTATCCTCTGCGTGCGCTCTCCTCTCTACTCTGTGTGCCCTCCTTCTCGTCTCTATGTGCCTTCCTTCTCCTCTACGTGTGTGCCCTCCTTCTCCTCTGTGTGTGCCCTCCTTCTCCTCCACGTGCATGCCCTCCTCTGCTATGTGTTCCCTCCTCCTCTGCGTGCACTCTCCTTCTCCGCTGTGTGTGTGCCCTCCTCCTCTCTACTCTGTGTGAAACCAAGTGTTGATCTATCTAATGAGCGCGAGAGTTAGTTCAAATGTGTTTTTTTTTTTCAAAACTATGTTTTGTTATTTGTTTATTTTATTTTATTATATATATATATATATATATATATTATGGTTCAACATGTCGTTGTAGGCCCTACATACCTAGAAACTTCCTTTAGGACCTAAGGCTTGGGTTTCCTCTCTCGATCTTGTCCAAGGACCCAAGACCCATACCTAGTGCTCAAAATATCCTATTGATGCCCATACTCCAACTTGAATGCCAAAGATACCCTCGAGAGGTCATCTATGGTGGTTTGATGTGTCATTCATGAAATTTGAGCTCTAGAAGTTGCCTAAAAACTTGAGAGATTGTGTGTGCTAGTTTGAGGTGTCATGTTTGGCCATGGATGCCTAGAAGCTTTGTACTTCGACTAAGCCTTGGGTTCCCCCCTCAACCATATCAAGGCCTTGAAACCCATAACTAATGCTCAAAACCTTGTGAGAGAACTAATATCATTTCTTAGAGGCCAAGGATACCCCTCTGGAGTTTATGTGTGGTACTTTGAGGCATTGTTCATGGATCTAGATGACTCAAAGATTTCTTTAGAACCTAAGGCATGGCCTTCTTCCCTATATCATTTCCAAGACCTTGAGACACATACCTACTACTCAAAAACACCTAGTGGCATGGACATCCCCAACCATAGGTTGGAATTCCCTCATAAGGCCTTGTATGGTTATACGAGGCATCCTTATTGGCCCTGGCTCATTGAAAGCTTATTTTAAGGCCTGAAGTTCATGTTTCCTCCCTTGACCTTGTCAAGGCCCCGAGACCCATACCTAGTGCTCAATAATGTCAATCTAGTCAAAGTTTAATTAATGTCTCTTGTTACCGTAGGGTTATAAAGCCTCATGATCCTAATGCCCATATGCCTCCAACCTTGTGATCTAATGATCGTTGGGTGACAACTGTCATGAAGGGTGATGACTAAGACTAATCGGGCACCACTAAAGTGCACTGACTAGTCACTTATGATAGACTAACCCTATGATAGACTAAAGTGAGTGCAAGGTTTTATGAAGACTTTAATGTAAATACCAAAATGAATACAATATAACTTCCTAATTTCACCACTTCTCCTTCAATCACATTCCTAATAGTTTCCTCAACAACATACTTATTCTCGTATGAGAATTTATGGGTTATCTTAATTGATACACCTTTAAACTTGAAGTTTTTATATTCAACGTGAGAAGAGAATGACCATTTTGATTAGTGGATCCCTTGAAACTGTAATAAATACCCTACTTTTTGGTCTAACATTTTATCTATTTTCCAAGATACTATCTTGTAGGGTTTCACTAAGAGGGAGAATGTATTACAAAGTGATAAAATTATTTCCACAATTACACAAAAATTATGTGATCCCAACATGTCTCATTGAATAATATGGTCCTCAAGAATATTTGAGATAAAACTCAAGGCTCCATGTTCCTCTTTATTTAAACATATATATTTTTAGTATGACATGAGTGCAAGGAATTCCTTTAAAATTTTAGTGGAAAACCTACGTCCAATTTAGAATTCCTTCCTCCCTTTTGGACCAACATTCATAGAACCATATTGCTCCACATCATATTCAAACTTTGATGTAGAATCATCCCATGAATCTATATCATCCTCTAAAGCACTTTCATACTTTGACTAACTACACATTTAGTCACCTATCAAAGCATAATTTGAGGTACTAAGCATTCACTATGCTTACAAATGTTCATATTAAGCTAAGAAACAAAGTACATTCTAGAAAGAGTGTCTTCTAGTGTCTTGAGTTCTTCAACCAAAAAAGAAAATGGAACCTTCCAATTTAAAACATTACCAATATTAACAACAAAACAATCAGATCTGATATCATTACAATGTAGTTCCTTTCTACTTGGGTAGACTTCACCTTATGAAACCATTGAATTTCTCTAGAATACATGTACATCTTCTCCATCCATAAATGCAAGAGACATTATTGATCATCTACAATTTAACAAGAAAATCATTTGTCATAAGAAATTCAATGACATGTATATTTACAAAAAAAAATCGCATTGATGCATAGATTTATGAAAAATTTAATTGACCCACCACAAATACAAGTATGAGAAATTATAATTATAATTCATTGATAAAAATTTTAAGTTCAAAATTCTTGACCATCTATGAAAATTTCCTTGCAATACCTAGCTGTATGAATGGATCAGTAAGTTCAATTATTTCATTAAACTAATCCCTTTTGGTATTTCGAATTTGAAATTAGATTATAAAGAGATTTCGATCATTTGCTAAGTTCGAGAATAAGGAAAAAATTGTTTAAATCATGAGATGGGTGGTAGTAGTCCCAATTTCAAGATCAAGATTAATCTCAGAATTAGGAGCTATCCATAGAAATATTTGAGAAAGACCTTGATTTAGTAATTAGGGTTGATTATGAAATCGAGACATAGGAGAGGCACATTAGTGAAAAGAGGGCCCAATTTGACACTCAGGCCCGATCACAAAATTGGGAAAGGTTTTAGCAAATGAATGTAAGGAAGGGCCCCAATTTTGAAATTGACCGTGATCACCAATTGGGAAAGGTATTGTCAAAGGAAGCTAAGGAAACCAATTTGGAACTCGAGGGAAAGGAAAAGTACAAAATTTATGAAAATAAAATATGAATTCGAACTCAAAAAACATGATAGGATTTAAAATAAGAATATAGAAAAATTAAACTAAAGCCTCAAAAGAAGAAGTTCAATTTGATGGTTGAACATGGGGGAAAAGTTTTGAATAGTATGAAGAGATTGATAGGAGGGCTTGATTTGAAGATTGAGCCTCCTCTTCATGAATCCTTTCTCCAATTTCATGATCGATTCTAATGGATAAATCATCTCCTCCCTCCTCTAATGGTAGTGAGAATGGGTCCCATTTATTTAATAGGTACCGATTCTCATATCGACCCATTATTTTCAAACTCTTTGCATACGAAGAATTTTAGAGCTCATACTAAATTCCATAAGGCATGATAACACTCATGTATTAATGTGTGTTTAAAGAACATATTTTCATTTCCTAGTTTAATGCCATCATAAATCGAATGACCATCTTTCTAAACTTAGAAATAAATGAAACATTCCCTTTCAATTTTTGAAATACAATGTTGTCACCTACATTAGAAAACCATTGTTGAAATGTTGAGTTGTCAGGATAATTCTAGTTAATTTGGAGAAACACGAGAAGAATATAGTTGTATATATATATTAATTTGGGTAGTGGTTTTGTACTCTACTTTTGTATCATACATTTGGATAAAATAAGATGTAAGTGGTAGCTTTCCTAGAACACAACATCTATTCTTTGTGTATTATACCTTATTTCATATCCCTACATGAGAAAAGGAACTAATAGAGATAACAACTATTAATATTGCATTTCCATGGGTCAAGAAAAGGAATTGGTAGAGCTAATATCTAAAGACCTTGCATTTATATGGGTCCACATAGATATTAAATATATGGAACTCACAGGATCCCCCCCATCTTCTCTAGAATATCTGGATGGAGGGTGGCTCAACCTCCAACCACATTATATACTAGTAACTTACAGGGACTCAACCAAATTTGAACCTGTGACCTATGGTATCCATGTCGACAACATACCTTTAGGGGATGGTTCAATCATTGAGCTCACCCTTGGGAATAGTTACAATATATATATCAACGTTAATCTAAAAAACCATAACCTTTTATAGAAAAAAAAGTCAATATAGTGTATAAGATGCCATATTAATATTTGAGATCATAAGTATATTATCTATTTTTATATGATTATGAACAAGAAATAGTAAACAAAAGCAATGATCAAATAACCATTCATTGTGTAGAAGGTCTAGCAGGGATAACTAAAGAGATATCACATAGGGAAATTGGAAATAATACACTACCATCATTAAGGGACCTTAAGGGATACAATTTCACATAAAAGAGGTAATAGTCCACATTATCACAGAATAATGCCTTTTATTTTAGTTTCAAACCAAATGAATTTGAGCTCAAAATGTTAAATTTTGAAAAAACCAACTACATTTTAATAGGGTTGAGGATCATTGGTAAAAGTATTTGATTCTCATCTATTAGACTCGTGTTAAAACTCCAAGAGAACATGTTTAGGTGATCAAGTTGAGAAAATGTTTACTAATTCCATCCTAAAAATCCTAGATGGAATTATTTTAGATAGATGATGTTGAAGGTGTGATATACATAAATTAAATTTTGGAACTTAATCTAATCATAGAGTACATCCAAATGAAACTTGTAGAGTATCCATTAAAACCAAGAATGATTGACATTTCAACGTCTGTATGAGAAATATACCATTTTGGTTGCCAAACTAAGAGGGATTATTATTTTCTTATTGTTGATGATTATTTTATGTATTAGTGCATGTAGTCGTGTAAACATGCTTTGTTTTATCTAAAGAATATTGATCTATACCTACTCTACAACCATCTTTTTCATATCCATGTACTTTCATTATTTGCAATACCCAATTGAGGATGCATGCAAGCAGTGGTGTGTCCCTTAGTACTCCATTTCTAGCTAGATGGCTTGTTGGTGGATATCATATGGACCACATGGAACTATACAAGGTTTCAATGGATTGGTGTGAAATTGTCAAAGGTAGGTACCACTTCTCAAGATGTAGTACTTTTTTCATTTAACTATTGTTAGCAATAGTATCTCTATAAATGCAACATATTTTAGGAGTCCTTTCATCATTGTAATAAATTATCCCATCTCACCATTAGTGAGTTCAAGGTTATGATGTTCTCTATTAGTGGCTATAATCCTTTCTCCAAGATTAAATGAGAAGATCTTCCATATTGTAGTTGGATTCAATGGGAAACATTATTGGTAGGTTTTTTTGGTTCGTAGTCACAAAGAGGTGACTAAACCTTAGATTATATAATTATTTATTTATTGATAGATGAACTAAAATACAACAAGAAACACAATTTTTAATTGTTGGATATTGTTGGACATACATATAATTTGTTGTTGATCAACATTGAAGTCGATTCATCAAAAAAATTAGAAAGTATTAGTTCTAAAGAGAAAGCAATGATTTTCCATGAACTATTGCCTAAATATTTGACATTTATGACCAATGTATTTGGAAGTTATGTAAAACAAAAATATTTTGGATATGGAACCAATCAACAAAGAAAGATGCTTGCCAATCATATTATTAGTTATGTCATGTATTTAAGTTTTCAAATGCATAGTTTTGAATGATACACAATGGATACAAAAGGAACTCGAAGTCACTGAGATATTGATGAACACAAATGGTTCAACAACTTTATAAACATGTTAGGAAATATACATGGGACCAAAATCAGGGCATTTCTGGGCATTAATTATTTAGTCACATTTCCTTAATAAATACTTCATTAATTGATTTCTTTGGCTTCTATCGAATTTAGTTCAGAAAAACAACAAGATGATGTTGCTATGGAGGCCATGACACCTCTTTTGTCATTTTTTGTGTATTTTTTTGGTTGGATGGATAATATGAAGCTTTTTGATAATGTAAAAAACCTTGATGATCTTAGTTCCTCAACTAGCATGGTTATGAATTTCCTTACAGATATTTATTCTCAATAAGTGGTATACACAAATTTAGGAGCCATGTTGCTACAATAGAGATAGATATTTGAATTGAATGAAGAAGTTAAAATTTATAAATCGTACAATGGCACAAAAGCTAAAGATAATCACTATTTATTATCGATTTTGGCTCATCTCTTATGGATATTTAGGAGGTTCAATACCAATAGTCTTGGATCGGCTTCTTGAGGCTAGAAGTATGGAGAACTTTCTCACATACAAAACTCAAAGTTTTTAGACAATTCTTATTATGATTCATGCATTAAGAATTATATTTCAGAACTTACTTTGTAATCTATTGAAGCAATTCTCTAGTTCTCTAAGTAGGTTTGGTAGCCCTTGCTTTCATGTACACAAGAGAAACTAGAATCAATTGAAATGTGTACTCACTTTAGTCTATCATAGGGTTATCACTTTAGTCTATCTTTATGATAGTCTATCATATGCAACTTTATGCAACAATGCAACTTATGCAACTATATGCAACTATATTGCAACAATTATGTATGCAACTATATGCAACTATATTGCAACAATTCCGTATGCAACTATATGCAAATATGAAACTATGCAACTATATGCAACTATGCAACATGCAACTTATGCAACTTTATGGAACTTATGACTCCACTAAATTAAGGTTTATGGTTTACATGATGAATTGATGATGGAAGAAAGTGGGTGTGTGAGTCAAATTTGAGTCCATAAACCCTCCCATATCGTTAAGGCATGTGAATAGTATATCCATGTCAAATTAAAATGAATTCAGAAACAGTTTGAAAAAATTTCAACGTTGGCCCCATTCACAGGTCATTGTTGCTTGTGTCTAGTCCTAGTACAATTTCCTTGTGAAATTTGTATAAGATATTTGGAGAATGATAATTTTGAAGGTGTTAGGCCTATTCCTACACACCACGGCCAGATCACCTCTCATTGACAGTCTATGTATTGATCCCTTTTAGTTTTGGGTTGTCAGTATTTTCAATTGCACGCACCTTTCAATCTAGTCAAAGTTCAATTAATGTCTCTTGTTACTGTAGGGTTATAAATCCTCATGATCCCAGTGTCCATATGCCTCCAAACTTGTGATCTAATGATCGTTGGGTGACAACTGTCATGAAGGGTGATGACTAAGACTAGGGGAACTTTCAATTCAAGGCTAGGAATGACCAGGCCCACATCAATTGAAGGAAGAAAATTAAGAAGGTACATGTGTTGTCCCATTCCATGTCAACAACAATGCATCCATTCACTGGGAACACTAAAACCCGACAAATCGATGACTCCACTAAATTAGGGTTTATGGTTTACATGACGAATTGATGGTGGAATAAAGTGGGTGTGTGAGTCAAATTTGAGTCCAGAAACCCTCCCATATCATTAAGGCATGTGAATAGTCTATCCATGTAAAATTTCAATGCATTCAGAAACAATTTGAAAAAATTTCAACGTTGGCCTCATTCACAGGTCATTGTTGCCCATGTCTAGTCTCAGTACAATTTCCTTGTAAAATTTGTATAAGATATTTGGAGAATGATAATTTTGAAGGTGTTAGACCTATTCCTACACACCACAGACATATCACCTCTCATTGACAGTCTGTGTATTGATCCCTTTTAGTTTTGGGTTGTTAGTATTTCCAATTGCACACCTTTCAATCTAGTCAAAGTTCAATTACTGTCTCTTGTTATTGTAGGGTTATAAAGTCTCATGATCCCAATGCCCATATGCCTCCAACCTTGTGATCTAATGATCGTTGGGTGACAATTGTCATGAAGGGTGATGGCTCCACTAAATTAGGGTTTATGGTTTACATGATGAATTGATGATGGAATAAAGTGGGTGTGTGAGTCAAATTTGAGTCCAGAAACCCTCCCATTTCGTTAAGGCATGTGAATAGTCTATCCATGTCAAATTTCAATGCATTCAAAAATAGTTTGAAAAATTTTCAACGTTGGCCCCATTCACAGTTTGAATTGATGATGGACATACCTACATCGTTGGTATGATTAGGCGCAGTCACATGGAGCTCCTCTTGGTTTCAAGAATAGTTCATTATATACTAAATAGGAGCAACCACGTGAAGGTGGAAGCTCTAATTATGCCCCCCCCCCCCCCCCGCACATCACTCTCAATTTCCCCATATTACCTAATTTGAAATTCTAAAGAACTTGTATCATATACTATATTATACAAAATAAAAACATATAAAGATCATATAAAATATATAAACATGTACCTCTTCTTTTCAACAATTAAATATAAGTCATCTTCTTCTTCATCCAGCTCAACATCTATATCAGGATCTGGCTCAAAATCGATATTGGTGAAAGGCTCATTCTATCAACATCATCATCAACGTCATTTTCGCTAATATAGTTATCGATTTCGTCAATGAGATCATCATATCCTACATTTGGATGATCAACTTCTTCAACTTCTTCATCTGACACATCTACTACATGAGCCGCTTGCTCCTGATATGCATAATCATGATCTTCTTCCGCATTATTATCTTCATCCTCAACTACATGATTATACTTTACTGGTCTTCCTCTTGGATCATATCTAACAATGTATGACCAACCTGCTTTACCAGGTACCTTTGAGTAAAATACTTGTTGACATTGACTTGGAAGAACATAAGGCTCTGTACCTGGTTCAAATGCCCTTGTATTAACCATGGTAAATCCATTATCATGCTCAATAACAATTCTTTCAGGATCACGTTCATGCATCTGTAGCATGTACCATTTAACCTCAAACAAAACTATTTTAAAGGAATTAAAATCACACTCAATTATATCCTCCAAATGGCCATAGTACCTATTCTCAGTTTCTTCTGGATTTCTGTCACTTCTAGAAGAAATGTTGGTGACCTTAAACATTACAGTTATCCCACAATCTGAGGTTTTCATCTTATCATCCAACATTTTGATACGAAATTTATGACCATTACACCACATATCCTTCTGATGTTTCAACTGCAACATGGACAACAAGTTAAAAATACATTTCCAATTAATAAACCTCATATAGGACTTAGTAAATATATATTTCAAAAATTAATCAAACCAAATACATTGAAAAAATGGAAAAAAACTAGGAAAATGTGGGTACAAAATTTAACTTGCTTGTTTATCTTTTAAACCAAAGGCTAAATCAACTTCCCTTGACGTAAGATCAGGAAATTGATCTCAATGAAGATGCGATGTTTTAATCATCTTAATTACCCCTTCCCATGATAACCTACCGAAGTATTCTTTAGTATATTCTATCCAATGCTCCATCCAATCAAGGTTGTTTGCAATGTATAAATGTAAAGAATCCCACTCTCGAGCAACTATATGATAGCATAACAATTTAATATAATTAATTAGTTATTGTTAATAAAGGAATAATTTAATAAATGTGTAATATATTAAATCTACGTCAACATCTAATAATTACCTTCACAGTCCTCGTTTTACCTTTCCCCAATAAGACCTCCCCTTCAAATTTGTTGATGGAGTCGAGATGCCAAATGAGAGGCACATTCATATTTTCTACTAATTTAGGTAGATATTGACTAATAAACACCATGCATTGATATACCATATATCCTCAACCATAGAACCCTTCGGACGTGCTCTTTGTCTAACAAAAGCCTTCAGTGACTTCAACTGCCTCTCCACCATCCACATCGACCTTGTGTGTACTGGTCCACATAATTCAATCTCCACGACTTGGTATATGATGTAGTTTTCTTGTGCATTGAAAAATGATGGAGGTATATACTATTTCATTTGACACATTAGTCGAGGGATTTCTCTCTTCCAATACCTTATATCTTCTTTATGGATTTATTTTGATGATAGCCACCTACAAATGTCGATGCAATAAAATAATATCAAGGCATACATAAATTTGCAGATAAAACATAATATGTCAATAAGTTCCACTACAAATCACATAAGAAGTATTTTTTCCTTATAAAACAATACTTACCTCATGTATCTGCCAAGTACATAAATAATTGTTTTATGTTGTTGTCAAAGTCGTCTGGGAGAGATAAAGGTAGAACATACTGTAACAAAAAACAAATAATTATTATTTGTTTCCAAAAAATGCGTACCAATAAGGAAATATATTATAACCTACTAATTACCTTAATGAATGCATGCCAGTCATGTGTTTTAACCCCACCAAAATCACCTTTTTTGTTAAGATATTTTGTATGTTCGACGAAAACCCTGTCGAAAACCTAATTTTTTGAATGACCTCTTTTACAATATTGCTTTGTTGCTCCGTCAATAACCAAGGAAGACTAGTATTATGTTCACTAACATTGCCATTAGAATTAATAATAACACTTTGCAATGCGTGATTAGCTTCCTGGATGTCAGAACAAATCTTTCCAATTCTCTCTTTGTCATTCCTTCCATCTAAATTCGCCATAACAATTCTGTTATGTTCTTCTCGATATGAATTGTATCAAATAGATGAACTATTTGTAGGTGCTCATAGTATGACAATCTACTGAATTGCATCGGGTAACTTTTGATTCCTCATGGAAGCCCATCCGTGCCTTAACGACATTCATGAAACATCAACAAATTGAAATTAACACTAATTAATGGGACAAAATGAAATTAATACTAATGAAATTAACCAAAGATTTATATAATATGTCATACATAAATAATTTGTGTACCTTGACGATTTCTAATATATTCCAACTTCCATAGGCGAGGTGTCATTCTTCGTGGTTTTTTTTCCATTTTCTTCTTTACCGTTGAAATTTTCTTTGTCTGTAGTTCGATAACTATGGTTCTTAGGCAGAAAGTGCCTATACTCATCAAACACTTCCTTTCCTAAACTCCTTGAATGACGAGATTTTATCCTCGAACCACAAACTGGGCATGCAAATTTACTCTTTGTTTGAAGACCTACAATATATATGAATTAATGTAGCGTCAAATTAGAGTTACAATTTAAAATAATGCATGATATTTTCAATAAATATATATAATATTAAATCATAAAATAAAGTAACAATATACCACAAAAATGTGTTAACCCGGGAGCATCATGAATTATCCATGATAGTATTCCATGGAATTGAAATCATTTTTTCCCTATTGGTCTAGAGATGTCATACATAGTGACGCTAGCCCATAAATTCAACAACTCATAGATAAGAGGCTCAATATATACGTTCATATCTTTAACCTGGTACCTACCTAATTGGTTCAACATACTGCATGATTAATTATACTTATCTAGATGTCGTTATATATAAAAGAAATAATTACCATGCACGAAACAAAGAAATGAAAAATTTTGTCATACTTTAAAGCAAATAAAAGATAATTAAATACCTGGAACAATCATTGCCAACATTGTGTGCTCTCTCTTGATCGACATCCAAGGAGGAAGGTTATTGTTTATAACAAAAACAGGTCACACTGAGTTCGTAGAACGAAGCTCTCCAAATGGATTGACACCATCAACTGCCAACGAAAGTATAACATTATGAGGTTCTTCTTTAAAAATTGGCCACTTTTCTTCGATGTACTTCAATGCAGAACCATCTGCAGGCATTCGAAGAACATCGTCTCGACTTCTGTTCTTTTCATGGAAATCCATAAACTGTGTTATACTTTGGCACCTGAACAACCACTGGAAACGGGGAATTATCGGAATATAATGAAGAACTTTGTGAGGCACCTTCTTTGATGCTTTATCGATTCGATATCTACTTATTTGACATTGTCGGCATTCATTTTATAATGCATATTTTCCATAATATATGATATGATCATTAGGACATGCATCAATAGCCTGATAGTCCATTCCAATTTCTTTCATAATCACAGATATTTCTCGATATGTGCGTGGAAAAATATTTGACGTCGGTAATATAACTTCACCTAACAATATACAAAATTCTAAACAATAAGTCAATGTAAACAATATTAATCATCAATATCTCATCCAATATACTAATTCACAAATTAGAAAACAATAGCAATATAGGAAAAAATTGAACCTTTTAAGTATTTGTGAACATCCAGGCATAAATAATTAACAAATTAAATACCTTAGTATCTGTGTGAGGCATGTGTTTGATAAACCATTCAAAACCTTTAGGTTCACCAACAAAAATATAGAAGATAAAATATTTGTTGTTGAGCCTTCATAAAGAGGTTTATGTGACTTCTCGAGTAGATGATCAACATCATGACTATCATCCTGGTTGTCCTCATCCATGGGAGCAAATGTGTCTTGGATAAATATATGTATCTAATCTTCCTTATTTGAATCAGTAATGTTATCTCCATCCATATCATCATTAATAACTTGATCGACAACTTCAATATTCTGATCTCGAAGTTCATCACCCTGTAAAGGAGTATTTCTGCTAGTACTTGGCAAATAACGCTCTGGAGGTCGACATTTTGGGGGATCGTCTATATATTTAAAAACAACGTAGAAAAGTTAGCGTGTATAGAAAATATAAAAATCCCGATAAGAAATATTACTAAAATTCATGACATACTGATTATTACAGAGAATAAATTACATATTGAATCCTCTTACCAATGGACGATATTAATAACCCCCTTCGGCGTGCCCCTTCTCCCTACAATGTCTTTGAGTTGTTTTTATTAAAAATCTTTTTTTATGCAAGCCTCTGCAATCATAGCAAGGGAAATAACATTTTCCATCGCCCCTTGCCTCTAATGTCGCTCTTAACCGAGCAAGTTTCCTATCATTTTTGTTCATAGTGACAAATCCTTGTCCTGACAAGTAATTGTCTTACCTGCACCATACCAAACAGTAAGTTGTCAAATTTTTATATTTTAGCTACTCCTTTCGATTATGATATGTTTATTTACAGTGACCTACAATCCTCACAATTATTTCTTCTAAGACATTTTGACATGCTTTTTTTTATTATTGATTAACTATTAAGATCGATATGCTTCAATTTGTACTTTAGAGTAGTGTGTACTGAATCACCATGGAAAATAATTACACACCATTTAACGAAAGTGATCAAAATTTCTCAAACTTGAATCACTCGACACCATACACTAGCCTCTAAGTTGTTTTGTAGACAAAATGCCAATCTTTGAAATTCAACACTAAAAAAAGAATGCCAACCACTTGTCATCCACAATTGGTTTGGGTTGGTTTAAATTATGATGTGTTGATTTGCATCTACATACAATGGTTACAATTTTATGCTACTTGCAGTGGTCATAGTTTTATTTCTAAGACACTTTGGCATGTTCTCATTTTTCATTGTTTGACTAGTAGATTTCATCATGATATCGTAGATTTCGTCATGAATTTTTTTATATTTTAGATACTCCTTATTAATAGTGTATAAACAAGTTACATCAACTACAAACTAAAGTTAATCACTACATCTAGAATTGCGTGTGATTATAAAAAATTGAGAGAAACAACATCACATATAAGAAAAGGGTATGTGGATTTTATTGAGAAAGTTGAAACAAATATAATTTATTTATATTGGAAGAGTATGGTGTATAATCATAAGTTCATTTGTTAAAGGTTCTTAGTCATAAGCCAATAAAGTTAAAGGTGACTAACCATAAGCTAAGATGGTTGAAGGTGGTTAGTTAAAAGTGATTGTTATGTGCCTAATCACAACATAGATAACATCTTTATAATAAGGTCATATGTGTACAAATGTTTCCTTTATATAATAATGACATATATACCTAACATAAGTTTAGGGTTAGTGGTTATGTATCTTATTGTTATAAACATGAGTTTCCTCCCTATCTTATATATACCATAATTTATCATTTATCAATATAACAATCAACTTCAAGATTTTATTCATGGAGATTCCTTCCTTCATTTAATTGAATTAGTAAGTGCTAGCCAACCATTAGGTGTGCAAGTATCCCAACCATTATTGTCACTGTTATATTATTTTCAATTTATGCAAGTGTGATCCCATTTGGGTACTAGGGATGTAACAAGTGGTATCAAATCTTCAATCAACCTTTGTTGGTGTTTTTTTGTTAGTTCTTAAAAATAAAAGAGAGAAGAAAATGAAAATCAATTACTATCATTTCACCGATCAGGGCTGAGTTTCAAGAGCACTTCCATATCTTTATCAATGAAAATAGAGAGACATTCTAGCTACAATTGAAGGGAAAAGGGTATGTGGATTCCATAAACCTAGAATATTATGGAATCCACATACCCTTTTCCATATAATATACTTACTAGATCCAAAAACCAAAGACATGAAATACGGTACTACACATATAATATATTATCAAGGAAAAAACAAGCTACATGAAATTTGGACATTTGAACAAAAAATTAACAAGTTAAATGAGTACATCAATAAAAAAAGACAATATACTAACCTTGCAAGTTCAAAATCTGAGCTATGTAGATCGAGAATTGGATTTGTTTAACTGGTGGGTCACGGAAAAAATAAACATCTCAAACAAAAGCCAAGAACAGTGTCGCAACTATAGCAATTGTGTCGCAAAGTCTCTTAAAGTCAGGTATATATAGATCAAATAGTCAACTAGCCGTTAACATCGACCAATGAGATAGGCAAAAGTTTCATCGCTATTGCCATGAAAGTTCGTGGCAATAGTGACAGAAATCTTGACCAAGTTAAAATAACATATTTGTGGATATTGTGATGAACTTTCGTGGCAATATTGATGAAAATCCCGCCCTATTTAAAAAAAAAAAAAAAAAAAAAGATGAAAATAATGGAAACGTGGAATAATCTGCCCATATGTAGTAGTGAAAACACAACCCATTTCTTTTTACCGTGGGTGCCTATTATGCACATAGTGGCAGAGGGATATTCTTTTGATTGGGGCAAGATATTGTCAGACAGTTTGGTTAAAGAGATTACAAGATATCAGTCACTAAAAGCCAAGGGGAAACCGACCCAATTTTTCATGTTGGCTTATATCATGGACGTCGTTTGTTTTATGACACCTTTTCCTCTTATGAGCTGGAGCTGGACTCCAACTAGTGTTGAACCCATACATATTTATCATTCAATACTTTGGGAGGACAAGGCGAAAGAATATTTCTATGAAATATGCAACTGGGTGGTGGTGTCGATGCATACCGATGTATATGGCTACCCACCTCCCAGAATTTTCGACAAAATTGTGACAAATCTAGGCAAGATAGAAAATTGGTACGTTGAAGAGAATTTCTCCTATATTAGGGTTTTTGGTTGTTTGGTTCCTCCAAATGCTCTGCCTCAATTTTTACCTGATCGATTGGTTTGTCGCGAAGTAGCACATCAAACTATGCAAGGGGGAATTAGCAAGGAGCTGAAAGTAGTACAAAATAGGGTATGGCGCATTTTTCTCGTGCAATTTGGTATGTTTTCTCTGTTGGACTTCGGCCATTCAAAAGTATAAGTCGTGGCCCTGGAAGAAATCAAGTTGGTCAATATCGAATTTAAGAAGCATGATCTGCAGTAGATCATAGGTAATCACATGGACCTCTGCAACTTGAAAAGATATGAACATGAAGATTCTCCTCAAGATGAAATATTCTATGGAGCAAGGTCCTATCAGGAGGTCTTGAACCGAGTTCAAGCTCTGGCGCCAAATAAATTGATCAAGTTTTATAACTTCCAGAAGCATCGGATAAATATCCTCCCCAAAGTATTGCAAGGGGAAACCCCAACACCTCCAACCACATAGCAAACAGAGACCCAAGGGTTAGAAACATGGAGCTCTAGTGAACAGGATGCCCAAGAAAATTTGGAGGAAACCGAGGCCTTGATAAAGAAGGTAGAATAAAAGCCACAGTCCACATCAGGTAAACCAACAACTGACACAGTCGAGAAGTAGACATCCACTGAGATAGGTAGTTCTATCCAATCTGTCACACCTCTACAGTTCAGTAGAGGGAACCCGATGGCCGAAGTTGTATTCATAGGAGACCTTACACCTATTTCAGCAGCAGAGATGTCTCTTTCGGAATTATTCTTCAGTAAGAAGAGAAGGGTTGTGGTAAAGAGATAAACACATCAGAAGGAGGGTGCAACTGTTAAAAGACACAAGGTGTTATTAGATGGGTAGGCCCTAGAAGAAGAATACTTTTCTACAGAGGTCTCAGGCTCACTGGGAGATTTTGTGACAACAAACCAATTTTTAGTGAGAAACCTGAAGGAGAAGTTGAAGCAGAAAGATATGTTGATAAGCCAATTGAAAAATCAAGTGAAAACAATGGAAAAGAATTTTAGGATTGAAATCAACAAGGATTTCGAGCAGAATAGAGCCAATGATAGACAAGAAATCCAGTAGCTCAAATCCAGTCTTGATGAGATGCATAAAAAGTCACAGACAAGCAATGAATTAGTCAGATAGTTGCAAGCGAAGGTAAGCTTAACTGAAAAAGCAGTAGTGGATATATTATATTTCCAAACCCAAACTCTAGAGGTACATAAGGAACTGGAATCAGCACAACAAAGCATTTTAGATAAGGTGGAACCTATCCAAAACCATTTTCAGGTGGTAAATCAATCCTTAGATAACATTTGTTTAAAGGAGAGAGAGGCTATTGTCGCTCAAACCAATTTCCAAGAAGCAGTTGTGTCATCGGCGAGAGAAGGAGTATCTATGGTTTCCAGGTTGTCTATTTCAGAGAAAATAAGAGGCGATATAATATTGAAGGCTTGGGAAACTAATATAGCTGAGAGTAAAAGAATGGCTAAAGAAGTGAAGGAGGCCTATGAAGAATCTTTTCATTCACTCGACAAAGATTCATTAGGCCTCGGAAAAGATAGTATCTTTGAAATACTAGGACAAGTTGATATAGTGAAGCACCAACTTAACATTAAGACAAACATGGAAGAGGCTCAGGATGAAATCTTACAATTAAAGCAGATTTATATTACTCAAATAAATAGATGGATAGTGAAGCCCAGTTTGCAGCTACAGTCTATAGCTTCAAAAGATAGGAGAATGGAAGATAGATTGCCTCAATTAGAAAATAAATTGTATGATTTTGAGGAAAATGACTTAACAGAACCCTCCAGGTTGGTGGTACAATTTGTGAGAAAATGTGTTAAATGTATCGAGCAAGGAAAAGGCAGCACCTCTGAGAACCAATGAGTTTATTTGTACACATCATCTGTACATATCATAATTAGAGACTATATGTTTCTGAGCTGGACAACAGGAAAGAAAAACTCCTCTACCAGCATGACGAAGGGACATAAGAGATGCAAGTGAAGTGTTTCAGATTTCACATTTTGTAACCTTTACTATCTTAGAAATATGGAGAATTCCAACCGTTTATGGTTGAGAACCTTTTGTATAAGTACATATTTAGAAGAATGAACAAAGGTTGCTTCTTGTCATATTGTAACTAAGAAAACTCATCATTTGTGAGTATTAATACAAGTGCAGACAGGGATTCCAAATTTTGTGCAGTTTGAGTTATGTCCTCTTCTTGTATTTCATATTTCAAGTTTTCTTTATGTTACTCCTTGATAAGTGAATGACTGCAATTTAGTACAACATCTATTGTAATCATATTTCATTTGGTTATTTGATAAGCGAGCAGTTTTTCCTCTGTATTTTCTATCAACAAATACAAGACCCGCAAACTAATTGGATCATTATATCATATATCCTTTCAGGGGTGCATTCTACTCTTTCTTCTACTATAAACAAGGTAAGATTCTTTTGTTATTGATGCCTTAGTTTGTTTAATAGTTTTGTAATTTTCTCCATCACCACTCAATTTTATTAATTGACTCAAACGACGAAACACAGCCTCTGTTCTGTTCAGCTATGAATTTCATTTGAGGATTTAATTCTTACACAACTAATGGAAGAAAAAACACTCTTAAGACAAAACATGTATTAATTCATGATGCATGACATTATTCTTTGAGCCTTAAGTTTAATCTCAGAAAAAACACAAGGTATGGAAGATATTGGTGAAATTTGGTACTGTTTTTGGTTGTGGAGCCTGATTACCTTCCTGATTTAGAGGTATTCCCCTCTGGGGGGTCTGGGGGCAAGCAGGCCCCAAAGGAAAAATTGCCTTGTAAATGCATATTGTGATTTCATTGTAAATCTGGACCATTCATTATAAGGTCGCAGATCTGATGGTAGAAGTTATGTTAGGGTTTTTTTCCCTAGAAGGCAACCCTCTTTTATGACGGAAATTTATTGCAGCTATGCATCATTGAGAATATTGTATTTTGAGTGAGGAGACTGTGAGAGAAAGAAGAGGAAGTTACAACGGGTGTGTTGTAGGTTGTATCCCTTCATTTGTTGGATAATAATAAAGGAAGGACCTGGAAATTTCTCTGGTGGACGTAGCCCACACTGGGTGAACCATGTATATCTTTGTCTCTATTGTATTGTGTATCTTATGTGTTTTATTTCCGTATTTTTTTTATTTTATTGCTCCGCGATCTTGTTTTTCTAACAACTGTCTGGTCCCTTTCTTGACATAGGGTGGTTCATCTGGTGTACTGTTCCTCGTAGCTTCCAATAGGGTAGTAATGTTCTTTAATGGCGTCCCGAAAGGAATCCCATGTAGAGGCCACCACAAATATTGCAGATTCCTCTACAACCCTTTGCTCAGAGTAAGTGTCCCACCAGTCTTTAACATGGGCAATGACCCTGAGGAGTGCAAAAGTGATCTTTTCCCTATCAGAAAAATTGTGGACCGAAAAATACCCTTCGAGCGGATTCAACCATTTATCTACAACATTTGTATCTATCAGTCCTTCAAATAATGGAATATCAAAATTTACATGTACCTTGAATGAGGTTACATGGCCGCTTGATGAAGATGCTTCTCTTGTGGGAAGCCATCGAAGGATTTTTGCGAAGTTGTCCATCATTTCGTTCCTTTGTCGCGTGAGGGCTTCCTCGAGAAACATTTTAATAGGATCTCCATCTCCATCATCTTTATTTTCGTCCCACATGGGTTGTTGCCGAGATTGACACAGCCAATCTTGCAATGGCTCGATTTGTTCAAGTCACAACTTCTTGTACCCATATCTTGTCGGGGACATGCACGAAGAAAAATAAATGAAGAGTAGATTGCTCTGATACCACTGATATGGATTTAGGAGAAGAACGAAATGATTAACATAATGAATAAAATAAACACTAAGATATGAAGAATAACATAGATATCCAGTGAACAATATCTTCTATTGAATAATGAAATAGGTTGAAACTATAAAACTGCAGAACTGAAACACTTGCTCGAATGGTGGTATCTATCTCTGAGAAGATATATGGCTGCTACAGGCATCTGTCTGAGAAGAATGGTTTACAATGAGGCTCCATAGGCCTTTTCGATATTACACATGAATTCCAAAACCCTAGACATCCAAAAACCTAACCCTAGAAGGTGAAACGCCAAAATTCATGTGGGCCCCTATGGGTAAGTTGGTGTAAGTTGGTACCTCAACTTCCCAAGGTCGTAACTTTTTCATACGACCTTCGTTTTAGGCGCGTGATAGCCCGTTGGAAAGGTCTTTTAGATAAATACACATTCTTCCATCCAAATTTGACTTCGTCTATAGTTTGATTGTGGCAATCCAAAAAACAATGTTTAGGGCCCCAAAATGGCCCTAGAAGTACAACAAGATGTGCTGACATGAAAACATACATCCAGTTGCATTAGGCGAGAGGCCACTAGTATTCGGCTAGAGAATGTGTGGGGCTTCAGACAGCCCCAAAAGTGTAGAACCCACAATTACAAAGAAGTACATAAGAACGTGTTGAAAAAAAATGGACAAGAGGAGTCAGTTGGAATATGTGGGTGGTCACCATTATCCACCTGGATCATTCTCCTTTGAATTTTGTCCTAGGTCAATACTCTATTTAAAAGTACAAGCCAAAAGAACAAAAAACACTTAGGTGGACCCGATATCTTCCATAATTTTGTGTGACACCATTGATCAACCAAATCATCAGTAGTGACCATGGCTTGGTAACCAAGCTTGTAGAGTATCATCCACCTGAAGTATTATAAGGCCAGACAAGTTCATTGTCCTACTCCAATAATCTGGCATGATACCACTTCAATTCCTAGACAAACAAGTTCCATTACTTGCACCATCGTACCTCCAAATTCAAAGTCTCGGTTGATTTCTAACCTGGACTCCAGACCGTGGTGGATATTCTATTTGGTAGTTGATTTAAGGTACACAACCCATTCTCTTGTAAAAATAAGAGCAATTCCTATGGAAGGAGAATGTTTTGATTACAACCAACAATAACATCTATGTTGTCTTGGACCAATTTTCCTAAACCCACCTTCTAGGCCAAGAACTGGCCAATGATTGGAAATTCCATAGTCAATGACCTCCATTGATTAGATGTACATTGGGATTATTTGCGAGGTCGACAAATCCAATCTAGAATTGTCTAAGGAAAGATATATTTGTCATATAGAATGTGCCACCACAAACAATCCTAACTTAAAAACACCCATAGTGATTTAGCCACCAAGGCCTTGCCAAACCAACTTAGGTCCTTAAGACCCTAGACACCCAAGGCTTTAGACCAAGATAATATCTTCCAGTTGACAAGATGCAAACTAAGATACCCAACATTACCTTTCTAGAGATAGTTTAAGCACATTTTCCTGATGCGAACCAATATCCCCTTTATAATTTTCACTCAAAGATGCCAATACATAGAGATCACCTCGATAATTGATTTAATAAGAGTTAATATCCCACCCCAAGAAATCCAATGATTAAACCATATATTTATTCTATTTTCAATCCTTGATACCAACCATTTCCTGTCTTCAACACCATAATTAGTTGGTTTCATAGTATAACCCAGATATTTCAAAACGTCGTGTAGATCATGAACATGAAAAGAAAAAACATGTTCCATGATTTGACACGAGACCTCCTCACAATCAGGAAAATAGATGGTTGATTTACCTATATTAATAATGATGCGAGGTTTTTGAGGACCCTTCCCTCAACTTCCACACAATGACAAAATAAGAGAATATCATCTACAAACAACAAATGAGGAATGGGACATACAAAACCCCCTATATAGAGTGCAACTGAGTCACCTTAGAGATAGCATGGATGAGCCCATCCACAACCGTTAAGAATAAATAAGGAAATAGTGGGCACCCTTGGTGAAACCCATGGGATGACTTGAAAAAGGATGAGCCAACACCATTTATGAGAACTACAAATGAGACAGAGGATACGCATAACATATTCCAGTTAAACACAGTTAGTTCAAAACCAATATGTAATAAAAGCAACCTAAGGTACAACCAAGAGTCCTGGTCATATGCCTTGGATAGATCAATTTTTATAACTGAAATTGGTTTTTTCTATGTCTTGATTGTGTGCAAGCCCTTCTGTGATGAGTTGATGGCTTTGTGAATAAGTCACCCATTGAGAACAATGAATTGTTCAGGTGATATAGACTTGTATAGAATAGTATTTAAGCATAATTCTATGATTTTGGAAACTATTTTGTACAAATACTTACACAAATAAATTGATCGAAAATCGTCAAAAGATGAAGGACAATCCAACTTCAGAATTAGAGCAATAAATGTAGAAGTTGTGTTTCCTGAGATCTTACTAGTAAGACGGATCTCCTCACAAATCATAGTAGGTCGTCCCCCACTAAATCAAAGAAACTCTCAAAAAACACAACAGTCCATCCATCCAGCCTAAGACTCTTATCCTTTTTGAAAGATGAGATCACTGCCTAGAGTTCCTCCTTTGATATCTCATTGTAGACATATAAATTGTATTCTTCATCCACCACCTTAGGAAAGTACAAGAGTAGCCTCAACATGACATCCATATTGTTCTTTGTTGGCTCCTGAAATAATGTCTTAAAATGATTAACCCTAGAGATGTCAAACCAGAAAAACCCCTTACCCTTGATCCCTCTACACCACATAACTCCCAAATGGTATTAAAAATATTCCAGTGATTCGCGAATCTCTAAAAAAAAATCGGTATTCATATCACCTACTTCCAACCATAGATCTTGGCTCCTTAGACACCACTACTTCTCTTGTTCCAACATAATATTTTGTCTATAAATCTTCAACTAGCGAACTTTGTCATTATCCACTGCAACACCCCGATTTGACAATACTCCATCACAAACATGTTCCATCTCCTCCTCAATACTAAGAATGTATATATCATGTTTCTTCCTACTATCAACAACCCATCGAACCACTTTCTCCTTTAGGAACCACATAGAATTGACAAATTTTTGATTGGCTGAGACACCCATATTGGCTTGGAACTGATACCAATTTTCATTTTCAATACCAAAGATTGGAACTCATCAATTTCTAATCAAGATGTATTATACTTAAATGGGGCCCCAGATGGCCCCGTGCCACATCCAACTATAGAAATACAGGAAAGTGATCTGAACATATAATCTTACCCACCTAGGACATGAAAATCCCAATATTTTTTCAATAGTGACTAATGAACCAGACTCTTTCACTTCCACTCTCATTGTCACTCCAGGTCAAACTAATGACAATGGGTTTCACATCCACCAATCCAAAAAACTCTATTTTCTTTAGGAAGAAGTGTGCCATGGGATCTTCCCAGGAAATCTTCCCCTAAGTCCCCCCCGATTCAAAGTGAAATTCAAATCCCCACGTAGTATTAGTTCCTCTGAATGAAGAATCTCAAGATCAAGGAGATTGTTCCAAAACTCCTCCCTTTCTGCATAAGGTCCATACACATTACAAAGAAAAAATTACGATCCAATTCTTTACTGACAACCTCTGAACATACTCATGATTTCACAGAAAAGAAATTAATAAGAGTTACAAAAGACTAAAGACCAATGATTATTCCTTCCTCTCGATGAACCCAAGGAATCCAACAATGGAAGACCCAACCTGGAAGAAGTTTATTAAGCTCATTTATGATGGGCTCACACAAAACCATGGTCTCTTGAATGAATACAATGTCAAGGTTTTCTTACAATATTAATCTTCGAAGGGAAAGTTTCTTGGGTTTCCCCCCTAGGCCCTTCATGTTTTTCGTCATGATCTTCATGAGGGAGGCAATTTGGGGGTTGAACTTGCTCTAAGAACTATATATATGAGTCATTTCCAAGGCTAGGAAACTTCACAGAAATCCTTTTCCTTAGCGTATTTCAATGTCCATTTCCTACCCACTTTAGATGGCCAGGTTTATTTATCACTTACAAAACCCAAACCTAGAGAAGGAGTAAGACCTTGACTCAATCCATGTGGTCGAAGAAAATGTGGATCACGTCCAGAAGAGGTCGATAGGGAACTAGTCAAGTCTTCCTTCCAATATTCTTGAGACTTTGAGAAGTGATGGTATGAATCATTAGAAAGGTTGATAACATGGTAGGAATGAATCTACCTTCCATGGATAAGGGATCCAAGTCCACCCCAGTATTTGGAGTAGTCTCAAGAGCCACTACCTCCCCCAAAAGTCAAACACCAAATGGAGAAAATGAAGATAGCAAGAAAGGGGAAGGGAAAATATCAATCTTACTTTATTCAATTCGTTAAGCTTCACTAACTGACCAGATGACCTTGATCTTGGTCCATCATGATGCATTGAGATCAATTTCTTCCCCTAAGATATATTTTGGAAGACAATGCATCCTCGACCCAGGGTCAGCCTCGCTTAAAGGAATAGTCAAGTCACTGACAATTAGTCCTACATTTCCTCGTTGCATGTATTCATTTCCATAATCTGCATCCTGGCCACCATCTGGTCAAGGAGTACAAGAATGTTCTAAAGGAGACCAAGGCTCACTACACAAAAGCAACAAAGAAGGAGCTTTAGCAGATCCCAAAGGATCCCCCCGAAATCTTCTTATAAATGTTTTGTCGCAATATTCCAAAACATGACCAACATAATGACACCTCTCATAATGAAAAGGGATGCTCATATAATCTAGAACTTGGGTATAAGTCCTTTAAAGATTCAAAAAGGCCCTAAAAAACGCCCTCACTTGAGTCTATCTCCACTAAGATATGAGACATTGAGTGACTAGAACAAGTCTTAAAACTGGAATCTGCTATGTTAATTCCCAAACAAGTCATCGATGGCCTTTAGCCCAACATTTGACCAGAACTCCAACAAAAGGTTTGGGAGTTTAATCCAAATAGGTAGGTTTTTCAATTCCTCCTCTCGTGCATCAAAAAATGGATGCCATGGCTTCACACAAATAACATGCTGATCCCAAAACCAACAGGTATTTAAAATATCGTGTGTATATACTTGACAATGAAAAACAAAAATATCCACCCCCTCGACAGTAGATGGAAAATGGGGACATAGCCTAAAACTGGACTCCATTGGTTCTCCATCCATTGTGATGACCCTCCTGCTAAGATTCTATGATTGTATAACTTACCAATGAGGGCTTCCCCCTCCAAATATGAAATTTCACTTACCTAAAAGTCTTTACCAACAACCAAAGAAATGTCACACCTGCGGGATGGAACTGTCTTCCTTCGTTTTCGTCAGACAATTTCCTTTTCATTTTCTGGCCAAACACCTTGAAGATCCTCCACATCAAGCTTGATCCCAATATAGCCTGATCTCCTAGATCCTTCTTCACCACATGCAACACAATATATCCCACCAGTGTTCTTCGAAGAGTCTGGGGAAAAACTAGACAAGGTGAAATGAGCTCTATTCTGGCAAAAAACCTTAGAAGAAACCGGTCCCCAAGAAATCCCAGGGGAAGAAACCGAGATCTGACCAAATCCATTCATAATAAAGTTGGATCTATTTGGATCTAGATAGGTATCTCAAATGATATCCTTGGGACCCTTGAGTGTGAAATTCTAGTGAAGCATGCACAAAGAATACAACTAGCAACAATGAACACAAAAGTTGCAAAGTTGAGAGAAGAAGAGAAGAATTGGAGAGAAAGAATGAAAGAATTGTATTCCACTCATTCGGATTTATGTAGGAACACAATGAAATACATAAATACACATAAACGCAAAGATGAAGTGGAAATAAGACTTCATTTCATTAATAACAAATGACTGGAAAATGCTTACAGACAAAATGGAAATAAACTAGCTAGGGCGTTGGTAGCTTATCTCTGAGAAGAGATGTGGCAGTTACTCGCCTCTGAACTGCCTATTACAATGAGGCTCGAAGGCCTATATATTACTGAGAAACAATGTAAAACCCTAAACATCCAAAAACCTAACCCTAGGAGATGAAACGCTGGAATATGGGCCCCGTTGGGGCAAATTGGTACATCAATTTCCCGGGGTCGTAACTTTGGCATACTATCTTCGTTTGACGCACATGATACATCGTTAGAAAGATCTATTCGAGGACTACACTACTGATAGTAAATATTGAGTCTGGAACGGATTCATATTTTCTAGAGCATGAATGCCCAAAAAACGTCGTTTAGGGCCTCAAAACAGCTCCGGAAGTTTAGGACCCGAAGAATTGCTAAAAATAGTAAATTGTGCTACAATTAAGGAAACTGAAAAACTGAAAGAAACAATGGTGTGGGTCAAAGTGGAATAGACGGGTGGCCACCAATATCCACCTGGATCAGTCTTTCCCCCTTAGGAAGCAATGGTCCCCATTGCGTTGAGTTCCTCCATGAGATGAGGAAACTTTTGCTGAACTTGGTCCTTGGTGAGCCACTTGCCCTGGTAAAGGAATTGGTCTACTTTGACAACTCGATATAGCTGAATCCTCTATTGGCGGGTGTTCTTGATATGTGTGTCCATAATTTGATCAATTATGGCTTGTTCCATGCAATTTGGGTTTAACTATGTTGGTGTGAGTTGTTGTGCCATGTCGGATGTGTCTAGTAGAGGTGGAAAGTAGGGTCGAAGGCAATCCACATTGAACACTGGGTGCAGACCAAGGAATGGTGGAATACCGAGCTCAAAGGAATTGTCCCCTATAGCCTTGGTGATGGTGTATGGACCATATCGAAGCGGGTGATTCTTGTGGTAGGGTCCAGCGAGGCGCTCCTTTTGCAAATGTAGCCACACTTTGTCGCCCACCTGGAAGTTGTGTGGCACCTGATGTTGGTCATGTCGTTGCTTGTACTTAGCATTGGCTCTATCCAAGATGTCATGAACTTGTTAGTAGATGTGTTGAATGTGCTCAATGAAGTTGTTTGCCTTGTCAGCCTCAGACTGGACATGGGTTGAATTTGCCCGAGTAGCCGCAAATGGCATGGCTACATCAATGGTACATAGTGGCTCAAATCCCAAGACCACATGAAAGGGGTTGCGGTTGGTTGAGCTATGGAGAGCCCAGTTGTAGCTGTGTTGTACATAGGGGAGGCTCTCATCCCATGTGTGTGGATGCTTTGAGTTGTACATGCGCAGAATGTGTACAATCATCTGGTTGACGACCTCTGTCTGGCCATCAGTTTGCGGATGGAAAGCTATGGACTTGGTGAGCTTGGTGTGCAGCATCGACCAAAGGCTGGACCAAAATGTACTGAGGAACCTGTTGTCCTGATCTAAGATGATAGACTATGGGATCCCAAAGTGTACCCACACTCATTCAAAGAAGATTTTAGCAGTGGCTTTTGCTGTGATATTCTTCTTGCAGGCCATCATAATGGACATCTTCGAGAATCGGTCAACGACCACAAAAACACAGTCATTGCCATGCTTAGTAGAAGGAAGGCCCAACATGTAATCCATAGAGATGGATTCCCAAGGTCGATTGGGGGTAGGAAGCGGAGTATAGAGGCCTTGCTTCTTGATGGCGTCTCGAAAAGAATTACAAGTGGGTGTGGCTGAGAACAGAGAGGGTTCCCCCTCACCCTGTTTCTCCAAGTAGGTTTCCCACCAGTCCTTGACATCGGGGGTGGCTTTGAGGAGTGCGAAAATAATCCTTTCTCGGTCGAAAAATTCATGAACCGAGAAATATCCTTCTAACAGATTCAACCATCTATCTACGACATCTGCATATATTTAGCCCTCAAATATGGGAATGTCAAAGTTTACTTGTACCTTAAAAGGAGTGGTGTCTCCAGAGTGGTTGTTGGATGTCGATGCGCCGCTAGTGGGAATTCGTTGAAGAATCTGGGCAAAGTTGTCCATCATTGCATTCCTTTGTTTCTCGAGGGCCTCCTCGAGCAACATTTTGATAGGATCTCCTACTCCCTCATATTTATTTTCTTCCTCCATGGGCGGTTGTCGGGGTTTGCGAGACTGATCTTGCAAAGGTTCAACCAAATCGAGCCCCAACTCCTTATACCCCGACCTCGTTGGGGACATGCAAAGAAAGATTGAGAATGAGCAGACTGCTCTGATACCACTGATCCAGATTTATGTAGGAACATAATGAAATACATAAATACACATAAACGCAGAGATGCAGTGGAAATAAGACTTCATTTCATTAATAACAAATGACTGAAAATGCTTACAGACAGAATGGAAATAAACTAGCTAGGGCGTTGGTAGCTTATCTCTGAGAAGAGATGTGGCGGCTAATAGCCTCTGAACTACATGTTACAATGAGGCTCAAAGGCCTATATATTACTGAGAAACAATGGAAAACCCTAAACATCCAAAAATCTAACCCTAGGAGATGATACGCCAGAATATGGGCCCTGTTGGGGTAAATTGGTACATCAATTTCCCGGGGTCATAACTTTGGCATACTATCTCCGTTTGACGCACACGATACATCGTTAGAAAGATCTATCTGAAGAATACACTATTGACAGTGAATATCGAGACTGGAAGAAAATCATATTCGTCGGAGCATTCATGCCCAAAAAACGTCGTTTAGGGCCTCAAAATAGCTTCGGAAGTTCAGGACTCGAAAAATTGCTAAAAATAGTAAATTGTGCTACAATTAAGGAAACTGGAAAACTGAAAGAAACAATGGTGTGGGTCCAAGTGGAATAGGTGGGTGGCCACCAATATCCACTTGGATCAGTCCTCCCCCCTTAGGAAGCAATGGTCCCCATTGCGTTGAGTTCCTCCATGAGATGAGGAAACTTCTACTGAACTTGGTCCCTGGTGAGCCACTTGCCCTGGTGAAGGAGTTGGCCTGCTTTGACAACTCAATATAGTTGGATCCTCTGTTGGCGGGTGTTCTTGATCTGTGTGTCCATAATTCGATCAGTTGGGGCTTGTTCCATGCAATCTGGTTTTAACTCTGTTGGTGTGAGTTGTTCTTCCATGTCAGATGTGTCTAGTAGAGGTGGAAAGTAGGGCCGAAAGTGGTCCACATTGAACACTGGGTGCAGACCAAGGAATGGTGGAATACCGAGCTCAAAGGAATTTTCCCCTACAGCCTTGGTGATGGTGTATGGCCCATATCGGAGCGGGTGAATCTTGTGGTAGGTTCTAGCGAGGCACTCCTTTTGCAAATGTAGCCACACTTTGTCGCCCACCTGGAAGTTGTGCGGCACACGATGTTTATCATGTCATTGCTTGTACTTATCATTGGCTCTATCCAAGATGTCATGAACATCTTGGAGGATGTGTTGAATGCACTCAATGAAGTTGTTTGCCTTGTCAGCCTCAGATTGGACATGGGCTGAATCTACCCGAGTAGCCGCAAATGGCATGGCTACATCAATGGGACATAGTGGCTGGAATCAGAATCCCACTTGAAAGGGGTTGTGGCTGGTTGAGCTATGGAGATCCCGATTGTAGCTATGTTGTACATAGGGTAGGATCTCATCCCATGTGCGTGGATGCTTTGAGTTGTACATGCATAGAATGTGTACAATCATCCTGTTGACGACCTCTGTCTGACCATCAGTTAGCGGATGGAACGCTGTGGACTTGGTGAGCTTGGTGTCCAGCATCGACCAGAGGCTGCACAAAAATGTATTGAGGAACCTATTGTCCCGATCTGAGACGATAGACTGTGGGATCCCAAAGTGTACCCACACTCATTCAAAGAATATTTTAGTAGTGGCTTCTGCTGTGATATTCTTCTTGCAGGCCATCATAATGGACATCTTCAAGAATCGATCAACGACCACAAAAACACAGTCATTGCCATGCTTAGTAGAAGGAAGTCCCGACATGTAATCCATAGAGATGGATTCCCAAGGTCGAATGGGGGTAGGAAGCGGAGTATAGAGGCCTTGCTTCTTGATGGTCAGTTTGGCAATGGCGCAAGCAGTGCAGGACTTGATGTACTTCCCGACATCTTGTCGAAGGTTCGGCCAATAGAAATACTTTTGCAATACTGCCATGGTTTTCTCGACCCCGAAATGCCCAGCGAACCGACTGTAATGCGCCTCCCAAATCATCTTGGAACGCTCGCTTGAAGGAACAGTAAGGTGTCCGAGGTGACAAAGCAGGACATCCTGGAGGTGAAAATTGGGAACTTGCTTACCCTCCAAGAGTGTATTGTATGTGTGGCCAAATTCTGGATCACTTGTGTAGAGAAGTGACTAATCGGAAGTCTCGTGTCCACAAGAGTTGCGCACAATGGTTAGCGCCACGATGGGTGGTCGATTGAGGTAGTCTGCAACATTATTGGTGCTTCCTTTCTTGTACTTAATTTTCAAATGAAAATGTTGTAGGTATGTGGACCACTTCTGATGGTGATCGTTCTGCAACTTCCCTTGTGTCTGTATGAACTGCAGGGGTCGGTGGTTTGTGTGGATGACCGTTTCCTTTCCCAAAATGTAATGCTTCCATTGCCGACAAGCCTGCACAATGGAATAGATTTTTTTGTCATAAGTGGGATACTTCCAGACTGTGTCAGAAAGTGTCTCACTGTGATATGCCACTGGATGCCCATGTTAAGTAAGGACTGCCCCAATGGCATAGTCAGAGGCATCTGTCTTGATCTCAAATGGTTGTTGCAAGTCTGGTAATGTGAGCACTGGTGCAGAGCAGAGGCGATGCTTCAACTCCCCGAACGTCTTTTGTTGAGATTCGAACCAAAAGAATTTTTCTTTAGCTCCTCTCTTGGTGACTTGACTCAAGGGCCAAGTGAATGAGAGAATACCAACACAAACCTACGGTAGAAATTGGCAAGACCTAAAAAGATGCAGAGCTCTGTTAGGGTGATTGGGGCTGGCTAATCCTGAATGACTTGGATCTTTGCTGGATCCACATGCACCCCCCGCTCATTAATAATGTATCCCAGATATTGAACCTAGGTCATGCCAAAAGTGCATTTCTCCAAATTGGCACACAAATTGTGTTGTCGCAATGTTTGGAGGTCCTGTCGGATGTGGTGGAGGTGCTCTTCCCAAGTCTGGTTGAAGATCATAATGTCATCCAAGTACACCACTACAAATGAGTTGGTGAATGGTCGTAGGATGTCGTCCATTAGCCTCATGAAGGTTGCAGGGGAATTCGTCAACCCGAATGGCATGACCAACCATTCGAAAAGGCCATCCTTGGATTTGAAGGCAGTCTTCCACACATTAGAGAGTTCGATTAGTACCTAGTGATACGCCGACTTCAAGTTGATCTTGCTGAAATATTTCGCCCACTTGAGTTGGTCCAGAAGTTCATCAATCTGTGGGATTGGTTACCTATTCTGAATAGTGATCTTGTTCAGTGCCCGATAGTCAATGCAAAGTCTCCAAGTCCCATCCCTCTTCTGCACCAACACGATTGGGCTCCCACAGGGTGATGACCTCGACCAAATGTGACCTTTCTGCAACAGCTCCTGAATCTGCCTCTTGATTTCGTCATTCTCCATAACAGAGGGTCGATAGATGGGTCCATTGGGCAGCAGCACACCTGGGGTCAGATCGATGGGGTGCTTCATATGGCAGTGTAGAGGCACCCCTGCGGGGGAGGTGAAGATGTCCTTGTACTCCTCCACGACCTTATCCATCTATTGTTTTCGTGCAGCAGGGCCCTATCTGGAGGTCATGGCCACAGTCTTCCTCTTTCCCTGAGGGAAGATCATCAGGAAAACAAATTTCCTAGTTTTGGAAATGAGCTTACTGCATTGTTTTGCAGTAACCAAAGAGATGGTGGTAGGTGGTGCTATCTCCGGTATCATGTACAACTTATTGCCCAAGGTGATAATAAAACCATGAGGCCTGGACTCATACACAACATGTCACTTCCACAAGTACGGTTGACCTAATAATACATCAGAAACATCAAGAGGAGCAATGTCACATAATACCTCATCCTTGAAGGGCTTTATGTTGTAGGGAAGGTGACATTGTTGGCTAACGCGGAGGTCCTGTCCTTGGTGCAACCACCTGATGGTGTATGGTTGTGGGTGTGCTGTGGTTTTTCAAGCCCAACTGCTTCACAAAATCTACCGAGATGAGGTTCTTCTAGCTCCCACTGTTGACAATGAACTGCAATGGGGAACCCTTTACCCACATCTTGGAATGGAAGAGACGCTTCGCCTCCTATGGATCTTCTAGTTCCTCCTTCTGGATCTTCATGGTGGCAACGGTGGCATTGGGATTTGCATCGATAATCTGCTTCCCCCTATCATTCCCCTTGTTGGGTTTTGATTCAGATTCGGAGCATGCATCCGATTCAGAAGCCTTCAACTCGGCTACCAGTGACTGCTTGCCCCGACACTCACTTGTGTTGTGAGTGGAGCTCTTATAGAACTCACACCACATCCCCGTGTCCTTTTTTGGCTTCGTGGTGTTGTTCTTTGCTTGTGGCTTTGGAGAGTTATCCTAGGCCGCCCTGCCTTAGCTTGGTCCTTTGTTCTATGGTTTGGGGGTACCTTTCCCTTGCTTCTGATTCACAAACCCAAAGTCTCTCTTTTTCTGTTTGAACTT
Source organism: Picea engelmannii (assembly GCA_009831015.1). Taxonomy (NCBI): domain Eukaryota; kingdom Viridiplantae; phylum Streptophyta; class Pinopsida; order Pinales; family Pinaceae; genus Picea; species Picea engelmannii. The sequence goes on along the minus strand of ML801453.1, from coordinate 41,733 downwards.
CTGCTCAATCTTGGTAGCATATCGGTACGCCACACCAAGCGAGGAGATGTCGAGCAACTCCATTTCCTCCTGAATGTATCTATGTAGACAACTGCGGTACTTTAACACCAAATGTTTCTCTGAATCTTTGATACCCAACTTTGTGTGTAGGGTATGAAACATATTCGTCATCTCATGCACATCCTGGTCCCTTTGCTGCCGCAGTGTAGTCCATTGTATGTATTTGTCCACATAACTCCCCATGGGATAATATTGTTCCTTGATGGCATCTCGGAAAGAATTCCAAGTGGGTGTGTCCAAGAACAGAGAGGGTTCCCCCTGGCCCTATTGCTCCGAGTAGGTTTCCCACCAGTCCTTGACATGGGGGGCGGCTTTGAGGAGTGCGAAAATAATCCTTTCTCGGTCGGAAAATTCATGAACTGAGAAATATCCTTCTAACAGATTCAACCATCTATCTATGACATCTGCATCTATTTGGCCCCCAAATATGGGAATGTAAAATTTTACTTATACCTTAAAAGGAGTGGCAACTCCAGAGTGGTTGTTGGATGTCGATGCGCCGCTAGTGGGAATCCGTTGAAGAATCTGGGAAAAGTTGTCCATCATCACATTCCTTTGTTTCTCGAGGGACTCCTCAAGAAACATTTTGATAGGATATCCTGTTCCCTCAACTTTCTTTTCTTCCCCCATGGGTGGTCGTCGGGGTTTGAGAGACTGATCTTGCAAAGGTTCAACCAGATCGAGCCCCAACTCCTTATACCTCGACCTCGTTGGGGACATGCAAAGAAAGATTGGGAACGAGAAGACCGCTCTGATACCACTGATCCGGATTTATGTAGGAACACAATGAAATATAGAAATACACATAAACGTAGAGATACAACGGAAATAAGACTTCATTTCATTAATAACAAATGACTGAAAAATGCTTATAGACATAATGAAAATAAACTAGCTAGGGCGCTGGTAGCTTATCTCTGAGAAGAGATGTGGTGGATATTGGCCTCTAAACTGCCCATTACAATGAGGCTCGAAGGCCTATATATTACTGAGAAACAATGGAAAACCCTAAACATCCAAAAACCTAACTCTAGGAGATGAAACGCCAGAATATGGGCCCCGTTGGGGTAAATTGGTACATCAATTTCCCGGGGTCGTAACTTTGGCATACTATCTCTGTTTGATGCACATGATACATCGTTAGAAAGATCTATCTGAGGACTACACTGTTGACAAAGAATATTGATTCTAGAATAGAGTCATACTCGTCGGAGCATTCATGCCCAAAAAACATCATTTAGGGCCTCAAAACAACTCCGAAAGTTCAGGACCCGAAGAACTGCTAAAAATAGTAAATTGTTCTACAATTAAGGAAACTGAAAAACTGAAAGAAACAATGGTGTGGGTCCAAGTGGAATAGGCGGGTGGCCACCAATATCCACTTGGATCAGTCCTCCCCCCTTAGGAAGCAATGGTCCCCATTACGTTGAGTTCCTCCATGAGATGAGGAAACTTTTGCCGAACTTGATCCCTGGTGAGCCACTTGCCCTGGTGAAGGAGTTGGCCTGCTTTGACAACTCGATATAGATGGATCCTCTATTGGTGAGTGTTCTTGATCCATGTGTCCATAATTCAATCAGTTATGGCTTGTTCCATTCAATCTGGGTTTAACTCTGTTGGTGTGAGTTTTTCTGCCATGTCGGATGTGTCTAGTAGAGGTGGAAAGTAGGGCCGAAGGCAGTCCACATTGAACACTAGGTGAAGACCAAGGAATGGTGGAATACCGAGCTCAAGGGAATTGTCCCTTATAGCCTTGGTGATGGTGTATGGCCCATATTGGAGTGGGCGAATCTTGCGGTAGGGTCCAGCGAGGTGCTCCTTTTGCAAATGTAGCCACACTTTGTCACCTACCTAGAAGTTGTGTGGCACCCGATGTTGATCATGTCGTTGCTTGTACTTAGCATTGGCTCTGTCCAAGATTTCATGAACTTGTTGGAAGATGTGTTGAATGTGCTCAATGAATTTGTTTGCCTTGTCAGCCTCAGACTGGACATGGGTTGAATCTGCCCGAGTAGCCGCAAATGGCATGGCTACATCAATGGGACATAGTGGCTCGAATCCCAAGCCCACCTGAATGGGGCTGTGGCTGGTTGAGCTATGGAGAGCCTGGTTGTAGTTGTGTTGTACATAGGGGAGGCTCTCATCCCATGTGTGTGGATGCTTTGAGTTGTACATGCGCAGAATGTGTACAATCATCCGGTTAACGATCTCTATCTGGCCATCAGTTTGTGGATGGAAAGTTGTGGACTTGGTGAGCTTGGTGTCCAGCATCGACCAGAGGCGGAACCAAAATGTACTGAGGAACCTGCTGTCCCGATCTGAGATGATAGACTGTGGGATCCCAAAGTGTACCCACACTCGTTCAAAGAAGATTTTAGCAGTGGCTTCTGCTGTGATATTCTTCTTGCAGGCCATCATAATGGAAATCTTCGAGAATCGGTCGACGACCACAAAAACATAGTCATTGACATGCTTAGTAGAAGGAAGGCCCGACATATAATCCATAGAGATGGATTCCAAAGGTCGACTAAGGGGTAGGAAGCAGAGTATAGAGGCCTTTCTTCTTGATTGTCGGTTTGGAAATGGTGCAAGCAGTGCAGGACTTGATGTACTTCCTGACATCCTGTCGAAGGTTTGGACAATAGAAATACTTTTGCAGTACTGCCATGGTTTTATCAACCCCAAAATGCCAAGCAACCCAACTGTAGTGCGCCTCCCAAATCATCTTGGCATGCTCGCTTGAAGTAACACAAAGGTGTCCCGAGTGACAAAGCAAGGCATCCTGGAGGTGAAATTTGAGAAATTTCTTACCCTCCAAGAGTGTATTGTATGTGTGGCAGAATTTTGAATCACTTGTGTAGAGAAGCGGCCAATCAGAAGTCTCGTGCCCACAAGGGTTGAGCACAGTGGTTAGCGCCATGATGGGTGGTCGACTAAGGTAGTCTGCAACATTATTGGTGCTACCTTTCTTGTAATTAATGTTCAAATGAAACTGTTGCAGGTATGTGGACCACTTCTGATGGCAATCGTTCTGCAACTTCCCTTGTGCCCGTATGAATTGTAGGGGTCAGTGGTCTGTGTGGATGACCATTTCATTTCCCAAAATGTAATGCTTCCATTGCCGACAAGCCTGCACAATGGAATAGATTTCTTTGTCATAAGTGGGATACTTCCGAACTGTGTCGAAAAGTGTCTCACTGTGATATGCCATTGGATGCCCATGTTGAGTAAGGACTGCCCCAATCGCATAGTCAGAGGCATCTGTCTCAATATCAAATGGTTGTTGCAAGTCTGGTAATGTGAGCATTGGTGTAGAGCAGAGGCGATGCTTCAATTCCCTAAATGCATTCTGTTGAGATTCAGACCAAAAGAATTTTTCTTTAGCTCCTCCCTTGGTGAATTGACTGAAGGGCCAAGTGATATGAGAGAATCCCAACACAAACCTACGGTAGAAATTGGCAAGACCTAAAAAGATGTGGAGCTCTATTAGGGTGGTTGGGGTTGGCCAATCCTAAATGACTTGGATCTTTGCTGGATCCACATGCACCGCCTGCTCATCAATAATGTATCCCAGATACTGAACTTGGGTCATGTCAAAAGTGCATTTCTCCAAATTGGCACACAACTTGTGTTGTCGCAGTGTTTGGAGGACCTGTCAGATGTGGTGGAGGTGCTCTTCCCAAGTCTGGCTGAAGATCAGAATGTCATCCAAGTAGACCACCACAAATGAGTTGGTGAATGGTCGTAGGATGTCGTCCAATAGCCTCATGAATGTTGCAGGGGAATTCGTCAACCCGAATGGCATGACCAACCATTCGAAAAGGCCATCCTTGGATTTGAAGGCAGTCTTCCACACATCAGAGGGTTTGATTGGTACCTGGTGATACCCCGACTTCAAGTCGATCTTGCTTAAATTTGTCGCCCCCTTGAGTTGTTCCAGAAGGTCATCAATCTGTGGGATCGAGTACCTATTCCGAACATTGATCTTGTTCAGTGCCTGATAGTCAATGCAAAGTCTCCAAGTCCCATCCTTCTTGTGCACCAACACGATCAAGCTCCCACAGGGCAATGAACTCGATCGGATGTGACCTTTCTGCAACAGCTCCTGAATCTGCCTCTTGATTTTGTCATTCTCCAGAACAGAGCGTCGATAGATGGGTCCATTGGGCAGTGGTGCACCTAGGGTCAGATCGATGGGGTGCTTGACCTAGCAGTGTAGAGGCACCCCTATGAGGGAGGTGAAGATGTCCTCGTACTCCTCCACGACCTTATCCATCTATTGTTTTCGTGCAGCAGGGCTCTGTCTGGAGGTCATGGCCACAATATTCCTCTTTCCATGAGGGTGGATCATCAGGAAAACAAATTTCTTGGTTTTGGAAATGAGCTTACTGCATTGTTTTGCAGTAACCAAAGAGATGGTGGTAGGTGGTGCTATCTCCGGTATCCTGTACAGCTTATTGCCCAAGGTGATAATAACAGCACGAGGCCTAGACTCATACACAACATGTCACTTCCACAAGTACGTTTGGCCTAATAATACATCATAAACATCAAGTGGAGCAATGTCACATAATACCTCATCCGTGAAGGGCTTGATGTTGTAGGGAAGGCAACATTGTTGGCTGACGCGGAGGTCTCATCCTTGTTGCAACCACCCGATGTTGTATGGTTGTGGGTGTGTTGTGGTCGACAAGCCCAGCTGCTTCATGACCTCTACCGAGATGAGGTTCTTCTGGCTCCCACTGTCGACAATGAACTGCAATGGGGAACCCTTTACCGGCATCTTGGAATGGAAGAGACGCTCCACCTCCTCTGGATCTTCTGGTTCCTCCTTCTATATCTTCGTGGTGGCAATGGTGGCATTGGGCTCCGCATCGATAATCTGCTTCCCCCTATCATTCCCCTTGTCGGGATATGATTCAGAGTCGGAGCATGCATCCGATTCAGAAGCCTTCAACTCGGCTACCAGTGACTACTTGGCTCGACACTCACTTGTGTTGTGGGTGGAGCTCTTATGGAACTCACACCACTTCCCCGTGTCCTTTTTTGGCTTCATGGTGCTTTTCTTTGATTGTGTATTTCATGGGTTATCCTGGGCTGCCCCACCTTGGCTTGGTCCTTTGTTCTGCGGTTTGGGGGTACCTTTCCCTTGCTTCTGATTCGCAAACCCAAAGTCTCGCTTTTTCTGTTTGAACTTATGTTCAATCTTGGCAGCATATCGATACGCCACACCAAGCGAGGAGATGTCGAGGAACTCCATTTCCTCCTGAATGTATCTGTGCAGACAATTGTGGTACTTTAACACCAAATGTTTCTCTGAATCTTTGATATCCAACTTTGTGCATAGGGTATGAAACAGATTCCTCATCTCATGCACATCTTAGTCCCTTTGTTGCTGCAGCGTAGTCCATTGTATGTATTTGTCCTCATAGCTCCCCACGGGATAATATTGTTCCTTGATGGCGTCTTCGAAAGAATTCCAAGTGGTTGTGGCTGAGAACACAGAGGGTTCCCCCTCGCCCTGTTTCTCTGAGTAGGTTTCCCACCAGTCCTTGACATGGGGGGCGGCTTTGAGGAGTGCGAAAATAATCCTTTCTCGGTCAAAAAATTCGTGAACCGAGAAATATCCTTCTAACAAATTCAACCATCTATCTACGACATTTGCATCTATTTGGCCCTCAAATATGGGAATGTCAAAGTTTACTTGTACCTTAAAAGGAGTGGTGCCTCCAGAGTGGTTGTTGGATGTCGATGCACCGCTAGTGGGAATCCGTTGAAGAATCTGGGAAAGTTGTCCATCATTGCGTTCCTTTGTTTCTCGAGGGCCTCCTCGAGCAACATTTTGATAGGATCTCCTGCTCCCTCATCTTTCTTTTCTTCCTCCATGGGCGGTCGTCGGGGTTTGCAAGACTGATCTTGCAAAGGTTCAACCAAATCGAGCCCCAACTCCTTATACCCCGACCTCGTTGTGGACATGCAAAGAAAAATCGAGAACGAGTAGACCGCTCTGATACCACTGATCCAGATTTATGTAGGAACACAATGAAATACATAAATACACATAAACGCAGAGATGCAGCGGAAATAAGACTTCATTTCATTAATAACAAATGACTGAAAAATGCTTACAGATAGAATGGAAATAAACTAGCTAGGGTGTTGGTAGCTTATCTCTGAGAAGAGATGTGGCAGCTACCGGCCTCTGAACTTCCTGTTACAATGAGGCTCGAAGGCCTATATATTAATGAGAAACAATGGAAAACCCTAAACATCCAAAAATATAACCCTAGGAGATGAAACACCAGAATATGGGCCACGTTGGGGTAAATTGGTACATCAATTTCCCGGGGTCGTAACTTTGGCATACTATCTCCATTTGACGCACATGATACATCGTTAGAAAGATCTATCTGACAACTACACTTCTCACAACAAATATTGAGTCCGAAAAAAACTCATATTCATCGGAGCATTCATGCCCAAAAAACATCGTTTAGGGCCTCAAAACAACTCCGGAAGTTCAGGACTCGAAGAACTGCTAAAAATAGTAAATTGTGCTACAATTAAGGAAACTGAAAGAAACAATGGTGTGGGTCCAAGTGGAATAGGCGGGTGGCCACCAATATCCACCTGGATCATCCACGCTAATCCACACAGAAAGAGTGAATAATTTACAATAGATATAAGATACATGCTCAAACTAATGTGCCATAGTAGTCTACTAGAGAGATGTGGACATACACTGATAGAAACTTGAGTGAACTGTCACCTAGTCCTAGTTAATCGACCATGCAGTGATCAATTAACTAGCTCACACAAGTGGAGTGGAGAGAATCTCATGCATGCACATGTGTAGCGCTATCCCAGCCTCATGCATGTGAAGTGTGTCATCCTAGTGATGATTCCAAAGTGAGCACGCAACACTTGGTGATAATACTGAGGTCGTCATGCAAGACTTGACTCCACTAATCTAACTAAAGTACAACCGAGTAATGACTGGAGAGAATGCGACACCCTCATCTAGGGGAGAATATCTCAGACCAAGGGACACTCTCAACATAGACTAATGAACATGGGAAAATAAATACAAGGTACACAATGAATGGGTCTTGACAAGAAGCCATGTTAGGTACCCATTTTACAATGCATCTAAGAAACATAGAACAACTAAAAAAGAGGATAGAGGGAAAACCACATAGGAACAAAACCCCCCCTCAAAATACAATGTTGACTAGGACTGCTTCTTTGTAGTTGAGTTCTTCATTCCAAGGATACCTCGCCCCCCACACCTTCCACCCTCGATTTATATTGGATTTTTAAATGAATATGGTAGAATAAGTTTAAGTTATACTCATATTAATTAGATAAAATTTTATAATGATAGTTTTGTTCTATGGAAATAATGTATGAGCACAAGGAGTTGATTTCTAGATGAACCATGATAGACATTCATTTTTGGTGCAAATGGATATAGCCATTTAAGTGATGACAAAATGCCAATAGATAATAAAGGGCAAGTTCTAAAATATGGCATTGTCTAACTGTTCTATGAAATGTTTTTTTCCGTCGGAATCCGACGATATAAATTTGCATGAAATCACTATTTTTTTTTATTTAAAATCCATTTTTGAATGCATAAATGGATTCAACATGCTGAAAACCCCTTGAAACACTCGGATTATACAAAAACTCAAATCTGCGGATCTAACAATTTCTCGTCAGATTTCAAACAAATATCCCAAGAAAATATCACCGAAAACAAAACCATTATGTAATAAAGAGCAATGCTTTTTGACAAGTTTTATTTGATAAATGCACTAGAAGATCTGCAAGTAATCACGAAAATTGGAAAGTAAGAGTAATTTAATATGGATACAATTTTAATGACGAGTGAGAAAGGATAAATTATAAAGGGAAAACTTAATTCACTAGTATTTATAGTCTTCTTATATTTTAACTTCAATCATGATTATTCAATAATTTTATAGTATTTTAATATTTTGCCTTTTTTAAATAATTTATAACACTAAGGGAAAAAATATTTTTTTTAAAACCATAGAAGTGCAACTAGATTAACAAAACAAAGTATGAAAATAATAATAAAGCAACTTGCCATTAAGGAAAAGGAACGCCAAGATAGTGAAGAACGGGGACAAGCTGCCTATGAAACACCACAATAGAAGGTCACAAGGGTAAACAATAATATATGAGTTGAATTGCGAATTCAAAAATGTTTTTTACATTTTTACATTAACTATTTTATTTAAACATAACCAATATAACATATTGTACATGTAGGAGTTTACAAGAAAAAAAATGATCTATTAATTATTTTGTTTAAACATAACCAATATAGCATAGTTATATCGTACATGTAGGAGTTTACAAGGAAAAAAATGATCCATTACATTTTTTTTAAAATAGAGGAAAAACTTAATTATTAGAAGTTGTTTTATAAGTTTATTATTATTTTTTTATTTGATTGTTGGGTAATTATGTGGTTTTTATTGTTTTTAATTAGATTTTTTTTAATTTTTATTTTTACTTTATCGACATGTAACAGATTGAATATGGTTGTGAGCCAACAACAAAGGAAGTTATTTATGTAAAAAAAATATTTAGGAGAAGATGTTAGAAAATTTAAATTATATACTCATGAGTGATCGTTAATTTTGTCTCATTTGTTATTTACATAATTTATAGGATTAAGTGTGAGAATTAATTCTTTAATTAAATTGTTTTTTTTTTTTTTGGTTCTTACAACAACACATGAACTTTGAAGAAGAAGAACAAGAAGAGGTTGAGCCTTCTCATTATAATAATGACGACGGATTGAAATTTTTGTCATTATCAAATGGTCTTTAATGATGATGATGGATCTATTTCTTTCATCATCTAGATTTTACTATTATTAGTCTCTGTCGTAGGCATAGAGGGACTATAGCGATCGATAATTCATTGACCTCGTATTAGATTGTCCTTTGACCACAAATATTTCCATATTATATATTGTTGGAACCAGGGAACTGAAAACATTGATTTTTATATAATAAAAAGTACCATATATGTCATGATTTGAATGGACAACGGATTGGAGGTCTTATTGTTGGTTTCTCTATTCCCAATGTTATATATGTTGGCATATCCAAAGTATTTTATTGTAGATGGTATTTTTGAATCATATATTTTCTTATGCATTGGTTGAAGGTGGATTAATGCTAGCATTAGTTCGAATGTTTGGCTTAGCATTTTCTGCTAGGTAGAATACGTTTCTCTATCATAATGCTATGTGTGATTTTTTCTTTACTCTTGCGTGCTTCAAGAGAACAGGCTTGCCACGCTGCATTTTTTCTTAAATGTTTGCATAGGGATACGTCCTTTGATGGTTCTGACAGTCTTAAGTGTTTACCTAATAGGCCTGGCAGTATTAAATGTTTATTGTACAGATGCGTTGCAATACAGTTTCGTTCCATTTTTTATGGTGTTGTTTGCAGTGAAATTGTGTTGAATTGTTCTCCACCGGCATCACTGGTTTAGTGGTTGATGCTTGTTCCCTGGTTCGTTCCATGATTCTTGTTCTTCTTTGATTCAACTTTGCAAAAGTTGAGGTCCTACAGTTGCAGTTGGACATCTTCGTGGTTGTTCACTGGTTTGGTGTTCTTCAATTTTGCAAGTTGTTGGACCTGTTGTTGCAGTTTGCAGTTTTTTGGGGTTGAGCTGTTGTCATCCCTCGTTGATGGGTAAGTTTATGTGCCATCGTTTCGTTGTTATTTTTCAATGGTGGGAGTCCCTGCCTCGAAATTCTGTTGCAGATCATCTTTCTCTGTGCTCTTAACTTCTGTTCCTAGAAACCATGTGTTTTCATATGTCGGTTGCCACATCAATAGTTATTTCGAAAATTGCAATGCAGAGGTGTTTTCGAAAACTAGTTCGGAGCTATCACAAGAGGGAACCATCCACTGGGGTGTAGAGGCAAGGAATGATTTTATTCTATGGGTCGGAAAACTGCGTCCACATGTTGTCTTTGTGTTGTCCTTTCTATTTTGTAGAACTTTTTCTGGCTCTGAGAAGCTTGTAGGATTCACGCCATGAATAGGTTCAAATCGGTCTTTTTGCTCAGTAAATTTATGGTGTTATTTATTTGCATTTTTTCTTCTGTTTGGTTCATTTTCCAGTGTGGGTTTGTTTTCTTTTCATTTGCTATGGGGACTAGGGGGAATTGAAGTTGACAATAAGAAGGTTGAAAGATACATACAGGGATTGGTACGCAGTTCCGCGCTTGTAGTTTTCCTGTTTTTTCTTTCCTTTTTCTGTTTTTCCTCGTTTTATTCTTTTTTTCCCCGTTTCTCTATTTTCATGCAAACTGAAAGTATCTAAGAAACAACTTCAAAATCACAGTTCAAAAGATGAAATAATTAATAGATGTTAAGTCGTATGAAATAGATACACACTCCATTATACATGACAACATTGAGGAGGTTTTGCATAGCAATGGCCTTTTTAGATTGGATGCATTCTCGTATACTAGAGGAGATTGCCTTTTTGATGCATTTCAGGTTCTATTGCATTTATGTTATTCCTTGACCGACTTGCGCAATGGATTGATAGATTATTTATTGGGATGTTTAAAAAATGGTGACTTGAGGCATTGGAGTCATATGAATACGAACTGGAATCTGATTTTCTTCAACAATTGCATGGAATACATGATGTCGCTACGTATTTTTTAAAGATACGGTTGTCTACATCTCCAATTATGCATGCACATGAGAGAGGACTTTGGGGAGATACATTTTGTATAAGGTGGTTGTCTAATTGGCTCAATATATTGATTGGAATATGGTCATTGACAAGAAAAACAAGATATCTATTATTCAACAAAACTGCATCTGACAATCCATATTGCATCGTGTTCCATGATGCCAATGTTGTCAGTGGTCATTATGAACCACTATTGTACATAAAATTGTTCATATGCAATCTTGAAGGAGCTCATATTTACTTGTCCCTCATTTGCAAAGACCTTGAATTGCAGTGGAAATGGATTATGCATCGCATAAACTGTCATGGTTTATAGCTAACAACAAATGTTGTGTCTAGTTGTGGAGATAGTCTGTTCAATGCAATTTGTTGTTTGGTAGCAGTAGAGTTCAATGCGAAGTCATTGTGGATTTACACTGTACAATCCTTTTGCAATGTAATTATAGGCAGCAACCAATAGGCTTTTAGCTGCTTGCATCAACACCTTTGGCCATATCTCCTAGAAAATATGTCGGCAATTGGAAGTTGGCAAGAATACCTTGTAAACATGGCGATGCCATATGAAAAAGGAAATGTGGAGGGTTGCATATTCTGTTTGCAATGATTGTCTATCATATTCAGAGTAAATATCCAGGTCGGGTCAGCCTTGCCAGATGGCACTATCCATTCCTGATCTATTGATTCAAATTTCGATCGAACAATTGACATCCTCTCATTGAAAACATATACAATACATATCCATTATCAACCTTTGCTTGGACATATTACTGGTTCAAGGTTCAATGTCCATGCCACCCAAACCACACCGAATTTGCATACGCGTGGCATGATTTTTAGTGAGAATGAAACTCCTCTTGGTTGCGATATGGCCATACAAAGCTTAAACAAAAAAAATTATGTGTGAAATTGATCCCAGTTGTGATGAGGCCATACAGGGCTTAAACAAAAAACATAAACTAATTTATCACAACTTGAAAAAAATTATGCGTGAAATTTGTCCCAGTTGTGATGAGGCCATACAGGCCTTAAACAAAAAATGTAGACTAAGTTATCACAACTTGAATTAGAGTGAAATTTATCCTAGTTGCCATCAGGTCATCCTACCCTTGGATAAGAAACATAGAGTAAGTTACCACAATTTGAAAAAGGTCATGCGGGAGAGAAAAAAATGCATTGCTACGCTTCCTTTTAGAGAGAAACTCACATATCACAATCTAAATAAATTTGTTTGTGCACAACACAACAGAAATAGGTGCAGTCACATATCCTAGAATGGTCATGCAACTGTCACATTTTGTGGGCTAGAAGCAACAACATGCACTACTAGAAATGAAAACCAACAAACACTTTCGACCCATACTTCCCTGCGAAAGAAAGATGCAAGACAGACCTACATGAAACAAATTAAAGACACTCCTTCCATTGCATGTGCAATTTGTGAACAATTTAATTTCTAAAAAAATAGTAAGTCTTTCACACTTGATTTGGAAGCAGAATACCTCCACTTGACAGTGCACAATAAAACATTTTCCAGTGGCAAAATTTGTCTTCCATGCAAATGGTTGCTTGAAAATGGAAAACTGCCACAATTTGCAACCCTTGACCAAATAAGATGTAATACACCACTACCAGATGTAAGTGCACTTATGGAACTTGAAGAGAGACTTGTGTCTCTGCGAATTACATTTGCACAAATCAGGCCCTGGGGCTATAAACAACCCCAGATGGGCTTAACAGGATCAATTATTAATGTGTCTGTTCAACTAGATGTTGTGCAAAAATCCTTGCCACAATTCATTAGAAATACAATGACAATTGTTGTGGCACTGAAAAGACGCTTGTGATACAAAAATGTGTATCAGACAAGAAAAGTGTCTGTGCATGCTGTTATGAAAGCATTAAAGGAATTATGTTCCAGTGCCTTGTACAAAGCACATAACATTTGTATAAATGAGAAATGGAACAGTGTTCTTGCAGAGGAGGATACCAACTCTGCAGAGACTCTAAAAAATGCTAGTGAATTTGATACAAGTGATGAATCGGAGAATGAAACACTTGCTGAGACATTGGTGCATGGATTCACTGATTCACAATGCATTTGTGACTTGCAAGACAATATTGTCAAAATTGCATCTACTGAGTGGCAGCGTCCACTTGGAATATTCAAGGACAAATTCGCTGAGGAAATGAACTTCCAACACTCTTCTATGGAGATCCACGTGCCACTGACATTACAGAACGATTCAGTTATCATAAAATAGTCCGATGGGAACTGCTACATTCAAGCGATACTTCTCCTGTCACATAACAAATTTGGTTTTCAAAACAATGTGTATAATAATAGAGCAAGTTCTCTCCTACATGTGGGTTCGAATAAGAAAAGGCCAGTTACAAGGAAGAAATTTGTTGGTCGAGGATGTCAAGTACAAAGTAAACCTAGAAAAAATTTGGAAATCTGATATTGGATACATAGATTTCAAAAACATTCGCACCTCTCCCGACTATTTGCAACAAAACAAGAAAACTATTTTTGCAATGATCCGACAATTGGGCCCACCAGCATTTTTCATCACATTTACAAGTGCAGAGCATTGTTGGAATCCATTGGTGGTTGTTGTATTTGACCTACATAGGAACAGGAAACGTAAAAAAATAAACTGATACACTAGAAAATAGTGACATTGACTACCTCATAAGAAAAGACCCAGTGACATGTACTCTATACTATAGACATAGAATAAATGCTTTGAGACAATTGATATGCCATGATGAAACATTTTTCGAAAAAATATCGGACTACTTTTTTGTAAATGAATTCCAGAATAGGGGAAATGAACATGACCACGCATTATTGTGGATAGAGGGTGCACCAGTCTATGGAGCTGACAACAGTTCAGAGATGGAGCAATTTGTGGACAAATACATAACATGCAACACAGATCATTTGGATCTATAACTTTCCAAAGTTCATAGACATTACCATACAAGAAGTTGTAGAAAATGAAAAAACTCACATTTTACAACTTTCCCGGGCCACCAATGAGAGCTACAAGAATCATATAGCCACATAGTTTAGAGGACAATGTTGTTGTTGACAAATCTAAATCCTTGTCCGCATTTCTAGAACAAGGAGAATTTGACGAGATGATGAGCTTCAATGACTTCTTGATAGAGCTAAATATATCAGAAGATGAGTACATCCAAGCCATACAATGTATGCTTACACAACCAACAGTTTTCCTTAAATGAAAACTTTCCCATATTTGGAACAACAGTTTCTCCAAGGGCATGCCAGTTATGTGGAAAGAAAATACAGATGCGCAGTACGTGCTCAATTCATATGTTGCAACATCGTACTGTACCTCATATATGACAAAGGTTGACAAATCTATGAAAAGTGCATTCAGAAGAATACGCAAAGAACATGAAAGAAGTGATATTGATGCCATACAAATGATACGCACACTTGGAAATACATTGTTTAATCTTCAACAAATGTTTGCTCAGCAAGCAGTTCATATTGCACTTTCCCTGCCCCTCACTTGTAGTTCAAGAAAATGTGTCTTCATAAACACATCTCCAATTGAGAAACGCACATTCGTGCTTAAAAAACCGGTTTTGCTAGAACAAGAGCCTGAAAATTCAAAAGACGTGTTATGTCGCTCTATTGTTGATTATTACCTCCAGCGTCCATCTCCTATTAGGCATATCTTCTTAGTAGAATTTGTATCGCATTACAAAAAAAATAGTACACCCATATCAAAAAGAAAAAAAATCTCTGTGATATGGTTTTTCAAATACAATAAACATTCTGACTATGAAAACTATTGTAGAGAAAAACTAATGTTGTATGTTTTGTTAGATGAAAACGAAGAGACATTAAAACATAACTTTTCTACATGGGAGGTTGCGTATATTTCCTCTGAGACTATAGTGCACATCAATGAAGCTAGATTTACCTACAATGTTAATCCAACATGGGGTGATCTAGAAATTGTAGTTATTGAGCTAGAAAACCTTGACAATCTTGATCACACATTCACAAACCAAAAAACAACCAAAACTCTTTGCGATTCCTATGACTTACAAGCGGATTTGCCTCGTCCTCGAGGAGGTGCAAGTGAAAAATGTATCAATCTTGGTTTTCAAGTCACAAAACATCCTTTCCTAATTGAAAATAATGAATACCACAGAATAAGACATCTGTTGAATCGAGAACAACAAACAATTATAAAGGACATTACCCTTAAAAAATGCTTCAACATGGACACTCATGTGCACTTGTTCCTTACAGGCGAAGCAAGAACAGGTAAGACATTCACAGCGAAAGCACTGTTCCAAATGATTATACGAATCTATGATTCAAACAATTCCTCTAATCCTATGAAACCAAAGGGCCTAATAGTTGCATACACAGGAAAAGTTGCATATAATGCAGGTGGAACAATAGTCCACTCTGCATTTTTAATGCCTTTTAACAAGTCATAGTTTATTCCACTTAGCAAGGAAATGTTGGATACATTGTCTAAGCTTTATGACGAACTCCAACTTGTCTTTATAGATGAAGCATATTTGATTGGAAGTTAGTTCTTGTATTCCATTTACAACCGACTAAGAAGCATAAAACATGTGCACACAAAATACTTTGGAAACATTGACATGATATTCTGTGGTGATCTTTACCAGGTATGGCCCATCCAAGATTATTTGATATTTGAACAACCTATTGTTAACATGCAAACAATGATGCATGAATTCTGGAGAGACAATATTAAATTCTTTGAATTGCATACTACAATGCACCAGACAGATGAAACATTCATTGCAATTTTGAATAGAATACGGACAAACAGCCAAACATACGATGACTTAACATATATCAATTACAGGTGCTTGCAGCCTGCACCAACAGGCCCAACGTTCCCTTACATGTTCTACACAAATAAGGATGTTGCAATGCATAACACGCACATGCTATCGCTCATGCCTGGCGATGATATCATCATCAATTCAATTGACCTGGAAGAAGAAAACCATGGAAATATTCTAGGTCATGAACATACAACCACTTTACCTTTGCAGCTTGTCCTGAAATTACAAATGTTGGTTGAAATATATGCCTGTAAATATGATTCATAGGATGGCTTGGTCAATGGTGCAGATGGAATACTCAAAGGCTATGCGAAAACAAAAAAACTTGATGTCCTTTGGATTAAGTTCCATGAACCACATATAGGCAAGCGACAAGCAAGCAAGTTGGCTTATCTATATAATTCAAACACTGCAAGCGATTGGACACCTATTTTGCAAATATCAAAGCCAGTATCGACATCAGCAAAGACAGGTCGATTGAAGATTCGAAAACAATTTCCAATTAAACTTGCATGTGCACATACAGTCCACAGATTGCAAGGACTAACACTTGATAATGTTGCATTTCAACCTATTGGAATTTGGATACATGGACTTGTGTACACAACATTGTCACGTGTTAGAAGCATAGACTCCTTGTATTTACTAAGTCCTCTTACAAAAGATAACTTCAAAGTGAAACAAAAAGTTGATATTGAAATGGAACGACTTAGGACCACCGCAAAATGGAAACTGCACTATGATTACCAATTCATACAAACAAATTCATTTGTATCAATTCTCTCGCTTAAGACACACAGCTTAAATGGACACATGGATGATATACTCAATGACTATGATACAATGCAATCCGATATTCTGTGCTTGCACGAAACATACATGGAATTATGCATGCAGAACGAACAATTCCCAAATCACAATTGCATATCAAGCTACATTACATATGGGGTGATGATATTGGTGAAAAAACATGTACCAATTTTGGACCATATACATATCGAAGAAAAGAATGTTGAGTTGGTGCTTGCAAATTATTTTTTCCATGAAACATAAGTTGCAATACTCAATCTGTATGTTGCTCCCCATGCAGAATTCTCCAACATAGTAGATGTTATTTCCAATGCATTGGGCCATTTCCATCTGAACGGACCCATTATGCTTGTAGGAGACTTCAATATTGACATGCTACAAAATAATGGCAGAACAAAAGAATTGGAAAACTACATGTGCAAATACAGTCTCTGCTTTCTTTTGAACAACAGAAGCCATCTGCAAAACGCACTTATTGACCATGTGTGGTTGAATGTGCCCATTCCTCAATACAGTATGTTTATCTTAGACACATATTGGTCTGATCATGAAACAATTGGTATTGCACTTGTATTATGAGATATACATCAAACATATTGCAAAGTCATATTTCTATGTTTCAAAGCATATATGTATAGCTTGTTGCAAAAAAAAATAAAAATTATCCAGCTTCTTAGTTTTCCTTGATTTGTACACATACTGGTCTAGTCACCATACAGTTCATGTTGTGCTTGAATTATGAAATATACATTATGCAAAAAATATTAAAAAAGGTACATTCTTCTAAAACTCTCTGTTACTCTATTCATCTTATTCTATTTTTTTAGTGTATGTACATAGTACTTCCCTTTTTCTATACATGTTAACTTATGTTCATATCCATTTTGTTTTGTACTTTTGTTCATAGAAACAAACAGGAAAACTAGACACCACAAAGAACTCCTAACCAGGAATGTAGAGGAATCCATGCAAAGGTGCGTTTTTTTATGCTCGTGTTCCATATTCAATAGTTTTTCATTTATTCTGTATGTATTTGTTGAACTAGTTTGCATCTCTTTCTTTTTTTTTTTTTTTGCCTCCTTTGACATTCCATATCTTCCTCTACATTCACTTGTCTTCGTGTGTGTAATACATATTCAATCTTGAGCTCCACAGTCCTGGAGTCTGTCTGTCAATTTGTATATCGCGGAACTCTGAATGTTGTTTGGAGGACACAGAACAATAGAAGTGCAATGTTGAGTGAGGCAGCCCGCAAGTTCGCTTATCAATTTGTATATCGCACAACTCTAGGTGCTATTTGTAGGACACGGAACATTAGAGGCCCAATTTAGAGCTCGCAATTCCACGATCCAAAAAAGTGGCTAAGTATGGAATAAGGGATCTGTACATGCTCTATAACATGTCATGTCCATACTTTATAAACGTACATATTTAGTATGTATTGCTTGTTACTTGGAGCCCGCCGGCCCTGGAGTTCATCTGTCAATTTGTATATCGCGGAACTGAATAGAAGTACAATGTTGATCCAACTAGCCCACAAGTTCTCTTGTCAATTTGTATATCACGCAACTCTGGGTGCTATTTGCAGGACACAGAACATTAGAGGCCCAATTTAGAGCCCGCCAACCCACAATTCAACGATCCAATAGAAGTGCAATGTTGAGCCAGCCAGCCCGCAATTCCACTTGTCAATTTGTATATCGCGCAATTTTGGGTGTTATTTGCAGGAGACGAAACATTAGAGGCCCAATTTAGAGCCCGCAAGTTCATGATCCAAAAAAGTGGCTAAGTATGGAATAAGGGATTTGTACATATTTAGTATGTATTGCTCGTTTCTCAGAGCCCACTTGCCCTGGGGTCCTGTCAATTTGTATATTGCGAAACTTAATAGAAGTACAATGTTGAGCCAACCAACCCGCAAGTCTTCTTGTCAATTTGTATATGGAGGAATTCTGGGTGCTATTTGTAAGGCACGAAACAATAGAGTCTGGTTTTTTAGCCCGTCGACCCGAGAACCCGTGATCCAAAAAGTGTACATGCTCTATAAAATCTCAGCCAGCCCACAAGTCCACTTGTCAATTTGTATATCCGGGAACTCTAGGTGCTATTTGTAGGACACAAAACAATAGAGGCCTATTTTTTGAGCCTGGCAGCCCGAGAACCTGCAATCCACAAAGTGGCCAACTATGGAATGTGATATCCGTACATGGTCTATAAAATATCATGTCCATACTTTATAAAGGTACATATTTAGTTTTCCCTGGTTTCTACACATACTAGTCTGGTCACCACACAGTTGGTGTTGCACATGAATTATGAAATATGCACTACGAGTCCAACCAAGCGCTTTCATTTCCTTAGCCAATTTTATGCCCGCGGGTTCCCGGCTACGCGTTATCGAAATCTCGTTCCTCGTGTTCCGAGTGTACATTTTGCATCCAAAACTTGGGTAATCCATGTCTATGGTCGTAGGTTCCCAAACGAAAAAGTGGTAGATTTCATGTCCATATATATATATCTACATCACAAGCCCAACCGAACGCCATTCGTTTTCATAGTTCCTGAATTTTATGTTCGTGGGTTCCTTTATGGGCACCATCCATCTCTCATGCCCCGTTTGTGCGGTATACATCTTGCACCCAAAAATTTGGTTATCTACAATTGGACCCGGAATCGAAGCTTGCAACTCATTTGATAATTTTCTTTAATTAAATTGTAGAATATCAATATTTAATATTAATAATTTAGTTCTTGAAAATAATGTTTTTTAGATAATGTTAGATATACAACATATATTCTATATGTTATAGATGTTATAGATGTAGACAATCACAATATTGAACCCGCCAGTCCTGGAGTCCATCTGTCAATTTGTATATCGCAGAACTCCGAGTGCTGCTTCGAGGACGCGGAACAATAGAAGTGCAATGTTGAGTGACCCAGCCCGAAGTCCGCCTGCCAATTTGTATATCGCGGAACTGTGGGTGCTATTTATAGGACACAGAAGAATAGAGGCGAAATCACATATCCATACTTTATAAAAGTACATATTTAGTATGGATTACTCGTTCCTCAGAAAAATTCTAGGTCCAGAAGTGGCGGATACATGTGTTCAGATTTCCACTTACTTTTATATCGCCAACCCGACCGTCCGCTTTCCCATTTCATATTGTACATATTACATGTAATATGTGTTACATATTACATGTAATGTGTAATACATATTCAATATTGAGTCCGCCAGTCGTGGAGTCTGTCTGTCAATTTGTATATCGCAGAACTCTAAGTGTTGTTTGGAGGAAACAGACCAATAGAAGTGCAATGTTGAGCCAGCCAGCCCGCAAATCTGCTTCTTAATTTGTATATCACGCAACTTTGAGTGTTGTTTGCATCACACAGAACAATATAGGCCCAATTTTGAGCCCGCCAACCCGATAACCCGTGATACATATTACATGTAATGTGTAATACATATTCAATATTGAGCCCTCCAGTCCTGGAATTCATCTTTCGATTTGTATATCACGGAAATCTGAATGTTGTTTGGAGCACATGGGACACTAGAAGTGCATTGTTAACCCAACCAGCCTGCAAGTCCATGATCCAAAAAAGTGGATAAGTGTGGAATAAGGGATCTATACATGCTCTATAAAATGTCATGTCCATACTTTATAAAAGTACACATTTAGTATGTATTACTTGTTTCTCGTATCCCGCCATTGTTGGAGTCCATCTATCAATTTATATATCATGGAACTCAATAGAAGTACAATGTTGAGCCAGCCAGCCCGCAAGTCCACTTGTCAATTTGTATATCGCAGAATTTTGGGTGTTATTTGTAAGGCACAGAACAATACAGGGTTGTTTTTCATCCCACCAGCCCCAAAACCCACGATCCAAAAAGTGTACATGCTCTATAAAATCTCATCCAGCCCGCAAGTCCGCCTCTCAATTCGTATATCGCGGAACTCTTGGTACTATTTGTAGGACACGAAACAATAGAGGCCTATTTTTTAGCCCAAGAACCCGCGATCCACAAAGTGGCCAAGTATGGAATGCGATATTCGTACATGCTCTATAAAATCTCATGTCCATACTTTATAAAGGTACATATTTAGTTTTCCCTTCCTTGTACACATACTGGTCTGGTCACCACACAGTTGGTATTGCACATGAATTATGAAATATGCACCACGAGTCCAACCGAGCGCTTTTGTTTCCTTAGCCAATTTTATGCTCGCGGGTTCCCAGCTATGCGTTATCGAACTCTTATTTCCCGTGTTCCGACTATACATCTTGCATCCAAAACTTGGGTAATCCATGTCTATGCTCGCGGGTTCCCAGACAGGGGAGTGAAAGATTTCATGTCCATCTATATCTCTACATCGCGAGTCCAACCGACCGCCATTCATTTTCATAGTTCGTGAATTTTATGGCTGTGGGTTTCTTTCTGGGTGCCATCCAGCTCTCATGCCCCGTGTGCGCAGTATACATCTTATGCTTGAAACTTCGGTGATCTACAATTGGACCCGGACTCGAAGCTTGTGACTTATTTGATAATTTTGTTTAATTAAATTGTAGAATATCAATATTTAATATTAATGATTTAGTACTTGAAAATAATGTTTTTATATAATGTTAGCTATATAGCATATATGTTATATGTTATACATGTAGACAATCGCAATCTTGAGTCCGCCAGTCCTGGAGTCTGCCTTTCAATTTGTATATCACGGAACTCTCGGTGCTATTTGTAGGACACAGAACAATAGAGGCCCAATTTTGAGCCCACCAGCCCGAGAACCCGCGATAAAAAAAGTGGTGATCCGTACATACTTTATAAAGGTGCATATTTAGTTTTCCCTTCTTTGTGCACATACTGGTCTGGTCAGCACACAGTTGGTGTTGCATATGAATTATGAAATACACACCACGAGTCCGACCAAGTGCTTTTGTTTATGATCCGTCCATACTTTATAAAGGTACATATTTAGTTTTCCTTGGTTTGTACACATACTGGTATGGTCACCACACAGTTGGTGTTGCACGTGAATTATGAAATATACACCACGAGTCCGACCGAGCATTTTCGTTTCCTTAGCCAATTTTATGGCCGCGGGTTCCCAGCTATGCCTTATCGAACTCTCATTCCCCGTCTTCCGAGTGTACATCTTGCATCCAAAAATTGGGTAATCCATGTCTATGCTCGCGGGTTCCCAGATGACGGAGTGGCAACTTTCATGTCCATCTTTATCTCTACATCACAAGTCCAACTGACCTCCATTTGTTTTCATAGTTCGTGAATTTTATGGCCATGAGTTCCCTTGTCGGTGCCATCCAACTCTCATGCCCCCTATGCGCGGTATACATCTTGCGCCTGAAACTTCGGTGATCTAAAATTGGACCCGAACTCGAAGCTTGTGACTCATTTGATAATCTTGTTTATTTAAATTGTACAATATCAATATTTAATATTCATAATTTAGTACTTGAAAATAATGTTTTTAGATAATGTTAGATATATAACATATATTTTATATGTTATACATGTAGACAACCACAATCTTGAGCCCGCTAGTCCTAGAATTCATCTGTCAATTTGTATATTGCGGAACTCTGGGTGCTATTTGTAGGATACGAAACAATAGAGGCCCAATTTTGAGCTCGCCAGCCCGAGAACCCGCGATCCAAAAAGTGGCTAAGTATGGAAGTCTGCCTGTCAATTTGTATATAGCGGAACTCCGAGTGTTGTTTGGAGGACACAGACCAATAGAAGTGCAATGTTCAACCAGCCAATTAAATTGTACAATATCAAAATTTAAATTGTACAATATCAACGCCCTAGAGTCTGTCTGTCAATTTGCATATTGCAGAACTCCAAGTGTTGTTTGGAGGACACGGAACAACAGAAGTGCAATGTTGAGCCCGCAAGTCCGCTTCTCAATTTGTATATCGCAGAAGTCTGGGTACTATTTGTAAGGCACGAAGCAATAGAGGCCCAATTTTGAGCCCTCCATCCCAAGAACCCGTCATCCAAAGAGTGTACATGATCTATAAGATCGTAGCCACCCCGCAAGTCCGCATGTCAGTTTGTATATCGCGGAACTCTGGGTGTTGTTTGTATGACACGGTCATTCATCCTCATCTCTACTGAGAATTGGAATGTCATTCGCAGGACCTCGGGTTGGCCCGTTCAAGAAATCTTCAAACCCTAGTTCCGAAAACGAGCTCAATTGACATTTCCCTATTCCATACTTAGCCACTTTCCCGTAATTCCGCAAATATACAAACTATCCGTTGAACTGCACCATCATGCCCTCTTCTATTTTACGCGTTTTGCAGTAAAAAATTCCGACTCATGTAATTTCGTCGTTGCACACTCACATGTCCTCATTATCTCCTGTAAACTTATTTTATAGCTTGTTCGACCGCTTTTCAGACTTGGCCATTCCTTCCTTGCTTTCTCTTCCCCGTCTCCGTCACCTTCGCACCTGTCTATAATAAAAAATAATGTATATATATATGTGTGTGTGTGTGTGTGTGTGTGTGTGTGTGTGTGTGTGTCTTGTTTCTAAATCTTGAATGGTCACAACTCATCATGCAGGGACCGTGTAAATTTTCATTGATGGGCGAAAGGCTCGAGAAGATATGCCATTAATGCACATTAAATCAATATTTTTGAAGGATTTCGTCATCCCTTCTAAGTGTTAATTTCAAATACCATGGAATTTCATTCGCACGCCGTCGGCTTAGTTCGTTCAAGAAACCTCCAATCCTTAAATGTTCTTTTTCGTAACCGCCACCTTCGCACTTCTAAGTATGCAATAGTTAAGCATAAAACACACATAGAGATTGTCATTAATGAGCGAAGAGCTCTAGTAGATTTTCCATTCACACGCATTGAACCAACATTTCCGGGGGGTTATATTATCCCCTCCATTTGTTCATTTCAACCAGTGTCTGGAGGAAACGAGCGTTTTCATAAACTACTAGCAGTAGTTCTCTAGAGATACAGTGAACATCTTCGGGCATGAGGACCAGAACCACCACAGTAACAAAGCATCGATCCAACGGTCTTCCACAGTAACAAAGCAACCCAAAGTTCTTCCAACGAACGAGGTTCATCCTAAAATTGATAGTTCTCACAAGCTTCCCGTGCATAAGAAGGGAAAACGAATTGTAGGGGAGGCGAAGGAGCTTGAAATTGAAAGTGAAAACATGGATCTTGACGTCGATCTGGATAGCATATTCTGTGAGCTTGATCAACTAGGAGACGCGATTCACCATAGCTACCCAATGCACATAGTTGATACCAAAATTTTTGGCGTAGATGAATCCTTCATATTCCAGAGTGTTGTTTTCGAAAGCGAATCTAAAAAATTAGTTATTGAAAAGAGAGATGTAAAAAATAAGAGAATAAAACATTGTTCAGAACTTGACCTTACCAATATGCAGTCGTCCCAAATCTCTGGTCTTCACACAACAATCGAAGATTCTCTTCATGATTCCATTGGACTCATTGAGGCCGATCCAGACTAAAGGACCGGATCAAGAAATTAGAGGAATCTTTGATTCCTATGCCATTGCTTGGCAGTCCTTTGGCAATAGCCATGCCTGTGACCCCCTGCACCCCTGTAGTAGTGCTAAAAGGATCCTCTAGATTCCTCGCATCCTGTAGAGGATATGTGGAGAAAAATATCAAGAAAATAATGGAATTGATTACTAAGGCCTGGGAAACATCACAAAATATGGATTCCCTGGGAAGTAGAGCACATAATTTGTTCAAAATTATGCATACGGATTTAAAAAATGAAGAAACTTTATGTTTGGACACAGTCATCCCTTTTTCCTTTTATGTCAACAACATGGCAGACATGACAAGAAGACAACATGATATCCCCTCCAAAAAACAGCTCACTCAATTAGAAGCATGCTGGAAAGAGAAGGTGAGGAACTTGTATCTCATCGTCCAATCATGTGAGCAAGCAATATCAAAGAAAGAAACATTATTCACAAAGCTCACCAAAATAGACTTAGTTGGAAGGACCAACGAGTTCTAGGACCCCAGCTTAATTGTAAACTCATTGGCATTAACCAAGGAAGCTTTCGATAAACAAGTTGATAATTTTAAGGCGTTGTCTTTAGAATTTTTTTACAGGATTCTTATATATCATGAATATCACATGGACAACTAGCTAGTCCATTATTCAATATAGAATGGATACATTCATCGGGCTCTGTGTAATCTTTCTATTGATCTAAGCGAATTCTTCAATGAACTTTTTAGCATTAAAATCCGGAATGACATCAATGTCGCCCCCTTTAGAAGCTACATTGAAGAATTCGTCGAAACAAACTTGAAGCGAGTCGCCGACGAAATCCAACAGGAAAATGCATCAGCAATCAAACAACAAAAATACTTATATGGACCATCGCTATAAGTCTTGTGTTCATCAATCCAATTATTCAAGCGGGTCGACGACTAAAGCCAACAGGAAAAGGCATCAACAAGCAAATAGAAAAAATACTTATATGTACCATTGTTGTAAGTCTATAATGACCCTCTTTTGTTTATCAATCCAGTTATTCCACCTTCTTTGAATAGAAATCTCTACCCAAAGATTGATATCTTCCCATTTCTACTTTTCAGGTATTACAGTCTACTATCTCCAAATTCTTCTTTCCATAGTCCTATTTCTTGTACACATTTTCTCTTATGGCCCGTGGGAGCCCCAATCCCAATATATATGACAAACGCATTTAAATTTCCAGGAATATGTAACAAACTATTATTTTTTAATATATTCCAAATAAAACTATTTTTTTGTCTCCTTTTATATTTAGGTGCTCCTAGATTATTTCAATTCTCTTTTTTCC